>JAHVYC010000007.1:81172-147079 GCA_020623665.1 Calonectria multiphialidica
GGGTTGTAGCTCTTGGATCCATAGGGGGGGTATCAAAATCGTGACTCCAGCCAGCACAATTATACGATAAGGGTAGATTGACGGAGCTGGCAGGACATGTTAGCACTCACTCGGGAAATAATCCCATGAAGCAAAAAGGGGGTGTTGCGACAGTAGGGCCATCATTAAGTGACACTTTCACATCTCAATAGTTCCCGCACCAGTACATGATAGAGATCAAGTTGATTGGGATACACATAATACGGAAGGGGTTGTCGATTCCAATTATATTTGGGCCATTTCTCTGAATAATGAACCAGGTCGAAACCTGACAGCCGTTTTTGTAATTGTGGATGCAATGTAGCCGTGGCGGATTCAGGTTTAACAGTTGTACTTAAGAACAATCATGTGTCTGGCGCTCATAACAACACATTGTCACACCAACGGTAATCCTTGTCTCAAAAATGAATTCAATATCCTGGTTGTCATTCTAGTTTGTCCTGCATAAATATATAATGAAATGTGTGAAATCCAAATCCGCGCTTCTCAAGTAACAATCCCGTGCTCTAGTCAAACCACATCTATAGCATCACATCCAATTCAACAGAGACCAATCCCAATATCTTACATCAGATCTTCTCAAAGCTACCATTAATCACGTCCAACAACTCATCGCCCTTTGGCGCCGCGGCAGAGAGGACCTCGTATCCCTTCGGGGTGACGAGAATATCATCCTCGATGCGCACGCCACCAACATCATAGTAAGCCTCCAGAACCTTTCGGTCAATGAATTTGGATTGTTCAACATTGTTGAGGTAGTAGCCCTCAATGTAGGGGCGGCAGAAATACCTATATGGCAACATATCAGTAAGGGCACGTACAATAAGGGGGAGTGGGTGGGTGAGAGAGCTTACAGTCCGGGCTCGATGGTGACGACCATGTTTGGCTGGAGCGTTTGGCGTCCATGGTACGGCGGGGGCGCAGAAGCGATACGTCGCAGACTCTGCAGCGTGGCGGGCGTCACCATTTCACGCTTGCCACCTTCGATGTGGAAGGTCTCACGCATCAACAGACGGTCTGTGCCGCTCACGTCATGCACCTCCAGGCCGACATGGTGGCCCAGACCGTGGGGAAAGAAGGCGGCAATAGTACCAGCCTTTTGGATCTCGGCAAAACTTCCACGGAGGATACCCAGCTTGATCAGCTCACGGGTGGCCACATCAGCGGCAAGTAGATGCAGAGAGTAGTAAAGACAACCGGGACGGACACGGGAAATGCACTCTTCCTGCATGCGCTGAACGGCAGCGTAGATTGCGCTGGCCTCCTTCGAGAATGTGCCCGAAAGGGGTAATGTCCGAGTAATGTCGCTGGCATAACACGAGTACTCGCAGCCGGCGTCAAGGACGACCACCTGCTTGCCCGAAAGTGGTTGGTTGTTGGCTTCGTAGTGAAGGGTGGATGCATTGGGTCCAGAACCGGCGATAACGGGATATGCTTGCGTGTGAGCTCCGCGGGATGTGCACTCAGAAAGGAAGACAGCTTCGATATCCTGCTCGCTGCGCATTGTCAAGAGACGCTCAGCAACAGCACGGTGGGCCGCGGACGAGATGTTGACGGCGCGACGGATGAGGGCGACTTCGAAATCGGTCTTGATAACACGGGCCTGGTCCATAGCGGGACGCAGCTTGGAGTAGTCGATATGTGTCTGGCCACGAGGGCGGTCCGCCAGCTTGGGAGCCTGGTTTGGGTGAAGAATGTAGAGGGTGATGGCCGGGCGAAGCTGGCCGTGAAGGAACTTGGGCAGCTGGGCCGTGTAACGAACGTCGTCAACGTCGTATTTGCGCATAGCCTCAACGGCATTGGGAGTGGCTCCAACCCAGAGCACCTGGCGAGGCTCGACATACGGAATCCAGAGAGTGAGGCGATCACTAGCAATCTCGTAGGTGACGGCGCAGTCTGGGAAGTCGGCGCCACTCAAGTAGTAGAAACTGGAGAGATTGTCAGTGGGCGCAATGGCCAAAAGGGGATGCGCGACATACTATCTACGCTGTTTGAAGGGAGGCGACTGGTCAGAGTCCTCATAGAGCCTGGTTGGCTCACCGGGAAGGTAGATGAGGCCATCACTGACGCCGAGCTCGGCCGCAACCTTGCGAGCATGGAGCTTGGCTGGGGAAACGGTCAGCAAGGGGAAATTCCCAATTGAAGTAAACGACAAGATTGTCGCGTCGTTTTCTGCAATCACTTACCGGGATACTTGTTGCGAGCGCTGGAGGTGCCGGTCTTGGCATCACCATTCTTCACCTCGATGCACCTACGTCACACATATTGTTAGCTTAGTCGCCACCACCCTCGTCGCATCGCAATTTTTGGGGGTTTCAGGAGCTCTTACAGCGCATCGAATTCATCCTCCAGGACGAGGTCAAAGTCGAGACCGCTGGAGCGCCTCGGGGAGGGGGCCTTGGGCTTGGACTTGGGCTTTGGCGCTGTTGGGGCAGCTCGCATGGGCGAAGCTGATGCCGCCGATGGTGGTGCCGATGGTGCTGAGGCCGGAGCTGGAGCTGGGGCTGCAGAAGCCGGGGATTGGGAGGCTGGGGGCGTCATTCTTCTCCCCTCGCCGCAAATGCCCGTCGGCCAGATGGGTTTGGGCACTTCGGAAGCCATATCCTCTTATATTATCCGACTCTAGTACAACGCCCTGGTGAGTTCGGACTCGGCGATGCTGGTGACAGGTGTCGATTGAATGAGTCGGAGGTTGAGAGGTTGAATGTGGAGGCTGGCTCTGGCCTCGGTAGCGCGTGCCGCTTTCCCCCAACCACAAACCTTGGCTTGGCGGGCTTATCGCAAGCAAGTCCAGACTAGCTGGGAACTGCTTACCTGAGCTTAAATAGCGGAACGAGGGCGATCGAGAAGCCAAGGCGAAGTCCGTTGATTGAGGTCGCAATCATCCTGAAATGAAATAAAATAAAATAAAATAAAAAATCAATGATTCACAGGGAATATATATATATATATAAATGCAAAGGCACGAAGAACAAGTGCAAGGGGGGGGATGGTAAATTGGCTAAGCAGATGTGCTGCCAGCAAAACAATGCTGCTTATATCCAACGTTTTCCTCTTTCGGAGAGAAGCGCTATCACGCCTTTGCGAGAATTTCGTGTCGTGTGCCATATTTCTTTCTCTCATCAGCGCAAACACCAAAGAGTCTTATAGCAAGAGTAGGTCTATTTAGACAGTAGCCTAGTTCATGAGGATGTAACAATTCACGTATGCTTTTATATATGTATGTATACAAGCATACCCGCTGGAGGCGCCCATCTTCTGACTCTTAAGTTTCACTCGTATCATATACCCACCATCCATCATCCTGTCTGCTCTTGCTCACTCAATCCGTCACATCACCATCATTCAATCGTCTGGCGATGCAGGGCCTCTTTTTTTGCCTCAGTCAAACCCTGACTCGGCACAGCTTTCCCATTTACTCGCAACAAGCCACACCGGTCCTTCACACGTCATTGACAACTGTGGAAGCAAAAGAGCAGAGCAGAGCAGAGCAACAGTAAAGTAACAGCACAGTAGCATAGCATAGCATAGCATACCACGGCATACCACATACAGCTCGGCTACAGCAAAGAGGTGGTATTGGATGACATGCAGAATGATTTGAGCGATGATTCATTTGCAGACGGCGGGCGTCGCAAATACTGCCGTGCTATCACCGCTCCCGCCCCAATCCGCAGTCACCCAATTCCGCACCCGCGTGCTCTTCTGCAACGCGACAGGGCTGCATCGAGCATCAATCACCCTTGCGCTGCGACCTGCACGTCGGGTCCGTTGGCTGTGATAGAGCTGCAGCGCAGATGACTTCCGGCTGCATCCAGCCCGTGCCCACTCACACGGGCGAGCGGGCGGCAATCAATCCCCTCTGTCTCTCTCTCATCCTCTCTCCACAATCTTCTCCATCGGAGACAATGGGTGATGCGATAACACCAGCAACATGAGGCGTCCCCTCCCCCTGCCAAAAGGAGAGAGAGAGAAACATGAAGTACACTGGGACTGGGCCACTCCCCTGAGAGCTCAACCAAAAGCGGTATCCCATACACCACCCATTCTTCACACTCACCCTCTCTCTCTCTCTCCCCCTCAGCCACATACACCACATCCCCCTCCCCTCTTATACACTCTCACAAAAGGAAATAAGAAAAGACGATCCATCAGTAAAAAAAAGAAATAAGAATAAAACAAGTATTAAAAATGAATGAATGAAAAAAAAAGACCGACCGAGACCAGCTAGTAGCTCGCGTCAGAAAGCCACCCCCCCAATAAGATTTACAGGCGATCAACTCTAACCAAGCGAGCAAGCCGCCCCCTTCGGCCCAGCATGAATCAAGCCCAACCGTAGGTAACGTAACCTCCCCACACGGCAGCAGCAGGCGTCGCCGCTCCGTGCCCACCTCCCACGGAGATACACTGTGCTGCGTCTCGCCTCCCCCGGTGCCGAATCGGCACTAGCCATTCATCGGGTCCTTGTGGGGAGGGGGGGTTCGTGTTGGTGTGCGTGGTGTGTGGTGGTATCGTCCTCTGTTTCCTCCCTGGTAAGACCGCGCCGGATGACGTTTGAGAGGTCCTGACTCGTCCGTCTGTTTTGCACCAAACGTGGGCATGACGGAGTTTACGAGTTACTCGGATATTTTTTTTTTCATTCACTTCCCCCAAGACACGGCGCTAGTTCTCTTCTCGACCGTGTTGCCACGCACGCACGCTTGCTTACACATGCGCGCTCATCGCCCGCTACGAATCTCCCCCCCCTCAGGTGGCTGCTCTAGCTGGCCCCGTCTCTCTCCAAGAAAGAAATCGCTGGCATCACCCAGGCGGGGTCTGGGAAGACATGGCGGCGCATGGAGCAGACTTGCATCATCAGCCCTTGAAGTAAGAAAATAGAATAAGATAGCCAGCGTTAGCTCTGTATCGTCCGACTTAGGGTTAGACTTATTTAGATAGTTTATTGTCGTCATTCATTCCAGTGTAGCTGACAGAATCCACCGCTTGTCCTTTCCGAGCAACGTTTCGGAGCCAACGACAACCAAGCCTGTGAGCCTACCATCAATTCTATCGTCACGTCGACCGTCACATCTGCCATCACTATGGAATATTGCTTCATCTTGTTTTTTTTTTCACAGCGTCAACTGCTGTACCATTCATTATATATCTACGTGTAGATAACTCATCGACACACTCGTTCCGATCCCAGAGGTATCCAAATAAAAAAACATGTTTCGTGTGAATTTTCCCTCCAATTCACCACTCCTCCCTCCTCCACAGTCCAAATCGTCATCATTCCCAAGAAACAGTCCCGCTTCCCGCATATATACACTATCCAAGATATAAAAAAAATAATAACACAGCCTGCTCCGTCTATTTGCCAGTGTCCCTCTAAGCAATGCCGCCCGTTTTGTGACCTTGTAGCAGTGGCATCCCCCCTCTTCACCTGCTTTCTCAAGCCACTTGCAAAAAGCTCCCGGCACCTGCACGCCTCCCGAGTCGTAAAATGGGTATCAATGAAGCGACCGTTACATGCCTTGAAATCCACCCCGTCCAGAACCAAAGAAACCACCCCAATCCGCCTGCATACCTTGCTCTGTGAACATTTGCTGAATCTGCCTCTCCTGCGCCCGCTGTGAATGAGCCCGCCTGCTTTGCATGAAGTGCCCCTGGTGCTGTGGCCGGTGTCCTTGCGTCTGCGGCTGGCTGTGTCTTGACGGCTGTGAGTGCGTCGAGGCCGATGACACGATCGAGTGGTTCGACGAATGCAAGCTCATCATGCTGCTGGGGTCGTACATCTGGCTGGACAGGTTCATCATCGGCTGGCCCTGGTGTATCATGTATGGTGGGGGCTGTCCGAAAAGCTGGCTTTCCACGTCGTCGAATGTGCCCGTCAGGAACAGCTGCATGTCTGGGTTGTTGTTGTTGTTGTCCGCCATGCTAGTTGGTGCTTCCGTCTTGCCGGGGAATCCCAGCTCCATCATCGGCTGGTTGGGGTACGCAAACGGATCCTCGGATGGGAACATGAGCGAGTCGAGCTTGTTGACGGGGTTGTGAATGCCCAACTGCTGGCCTCCGTAAGGAGTGCGGTGCGAGCTGGTTGCTGTGCTCGCGGAATCGGGTGTGTCCCGGGCTTGCATGTCCATTGACATGAAGTCGTTGAAGGCTGATGAGAAGCCGCCATCCTGGAAGCCGACGCCAGCGTTGACTGGCATCTGCTCCATCGTGCTGGGCGTGAAGCTGGTTGCATAGCTGGTGGTGGTGATCTGGCTGCTGCGGGCGAAGTCGGAAGTCTGCCTTGATGAGATGCTGGGGGGGATCGTCGTCTGCTGTGACGATACTGATGAGGGCCTGCCCATTGGCGCGGACCTCTTTCTTGAGGGCATGGCCCGCATCTGGGCCGGGTCGAGTTGATCTGGCAGTTGATCAAAGAGAACCTGTACATGTCTTGTCAGCGGTTTAAAGGTCGACTTTCTCGGGTCACATACATTAAGAACGCTGGAAACTCGTTCCGCCGCGGCGCTCTTATCCGCTAGTGCGGCAATCATCTGCCTTCCGGCACGAGCATCGGCCAGAACCTCGCTCGATCCAGGCTTCTCGGGGTTCTCCGTAGCGTAGAATACCAAGGAAAGGACTGCAAAGAATTCGGTGTACAGCATAAACCAGTAAGGACCGCTCAAGACACGCTGTTTGCGGATTTCGAGGCCGATATGCACGATGTTGCGGGACACGCTGATGGCGGCCGCAGCACATGCATAGGACAGCTCGTCAACCTTGGTGCCCTGGCTGAGACGGGGAGATACATAGTGAAGGAAGGGGCGGTAAAGAACCAGTTGCACGTGGGCGTAAGCAAATCTCAGCAAGTGACGAACACTAGATGAGGGAGTTAGCACATTAATCGGGTGGGTAGGTACGCGTGACAAACTTACCGAACGACTTCAATTGGGCCATCGGCGCTCGGTCGCCAGTTTTGGGGCAGCTTCTCGAACCAAGAGTGCAGATCGCCCTCGATCTCCTTGATTCGGCCGTAGCTAATAAGATATGTTGATGTGGGTTTGTTGTCTTTCATGACGCTCTGGCCCAATCCCTTCATGGGGTAGACATATTTAGTGATCTTGGCCAGAATCTCCATAAGTTGGGAATGGGCATTGAATGCCTCAAAGAATGAAGATGTGCCTGGCGGCGGCTGGAGAATGCCGGTAGGCGTGATAAATTCGTCGTCGACCTCAGCGGGAAAGGGCTGGTCAATGTCGTCAACGTTAAGCATAAGGGGAAAGCCGAGTAATGTCGAAACATAAATATCCATCTGTCGAATAACATAGAAAACACGCTTGCGGATTTCTTCTTCTATCGTGTCGAGTCTTTCGTGTTGCAAGTGTCGATGAAGACCTATCCGCAAGGCTGAACGAAGCGCAATGCCAACGAATGAGTAGCAGCCGCTCAAATTTGAAGTGGCTTGTAAAAAGAGGATGATAAACAGGAGAGCCTGCAACGAGGTGAGATCACGGCATTCCGTCACGTCCTGCAAAAGGGCTCGGGCGTTGTTGTAGTATTTAATGCTGGAAATGAATTAGCATCACAATGCAATACTTGACACACTTGGTTAACATACCCTTCTTCAGTGGCCTCCCTGAAAGCATCGGCTCCTGAGTCGTCATCCAGGTTATTGTACATGCAGCCAAGAGCCATGACTGCAAAAAGGAGACCAAGAAAATGGGTTTCTTCCTGAGATAGGTTGTCGAGCGGCTTCTCGTAAATCTTCTCAAATTTCTCGTAAAAGCTTGGGACGTGGACGATTCTAACAAGGCATGTCGCGCAGCTGAGCGAGTAGTAGCATAGCTTACGAGCTACTTCCTTCGGGGGTAGCTCAGGAACACTTGGCACTGCTGAAAACGGAGACGCTGCTGCTGCAGCTGGTGAGGGTGAATCGAGGTTTGCGAGTCCGCCAGGGGTTCGATCAGGTCGTGGTAAGAATGATGATTTTCCAGCGGGACCGAGCATGCCTCGAAAGTGATCCTTCATCCGTCTCAAAAACACAGCACCAGAAGAGACACCATGGAAATCCCAGCCTCCACGGTCGTCAATCTCGAGTTGTCCGATGGAATCAATCATAGAAGTCAGGTGGGCGTCATTGATATCCGGTTGCGCAGCGGCACCAGGTGGAGGCTGGCGAGCCTTTGAGGCCTGTGCGCGAGCATTTTCACGATTCCGAAATTCTTGCTGGATGGCTGGATCGAGATTGGGGTCAGCCAGATCGACGTCGGGCATAAACTTGTGAAGCAGCGATTCGGCGCGTTGCAAACGACTCTCAAGGGCTTCGATGTACTGGGGTGCGGGGTTTCTCCTTCGATTTGAAGGCTTATCGTATGTGCACTCTGTGAGACAAAAGTGGTCAGTTTTCGAGTCCATTTCAAGGCAGGTCTTGGGGATGCCGCGTGGTGACGACAAGACGCAGAAAATCGGCGGGCGTACCATAGCTGTAGACGGAACAGTGGGTGCATGGCTGTTTTCCATCACACTTGATCTTTTTGCGACGGCATTCATCACAGGCGCGGGTCACACGTCGTCGCTTCTGGATAGGTGCAGAGGGCGCGTCGGTTCCGCCCATGCCGTCGTCGTCGGCATCGATGTCCGACTTGATGCTTGCCCCAGACGGCGTGGGAGGGTCGTTGGATTGCCAGTCGTTGGCCGCCTGGCCAGGCTCGTCGTCGGCGTTATCAGGCGACATGATGGGCTATGCTGGGTCAGCAAACAATGGTGGTGATGGGTGCGGTGCCGAAAGGGTGGGCGCGGAGCGCTGAGCGCCAGAACGATGTAGAGGGGAGTGGAGGAAGGACGCTGGAGCGTGGATGGCATGTACTGGGTACCATGCACCGACCAGCGACCAAGCGGCATTCGGGGGGGATGGCAGAGGCAGATGTCTGCAAATCAGGGCGGGGCTCACCACTCGTCAGGCCAGAGGCCGGTGTCAGAGTTGCTTGCAGTCGTAGCAGGAGAAATTCGGGAGAGAGTTCAGTTGCGAATAGAAGAGATGAAGTTGGAAGGATACGAGCGAGGGTGCGGTGGACGACAGATGCGGCGAGGACAGCGACGGGTGGTCGAGGAGGGATGCGGCGGAACAAGCAGCAGGGGCGCAGAAAGCAAATCCAACGGCAAGCCCATGTCCCAATTGCCCCAAGAGTCGCGGGCCTAGTTCTAGGCCATCAGCGGGAGGAAAGTCGACACGGCTCCCGCAGCGAGAGACGGTGGCTGCGTGGCGCTGCGATGTGCTGGCGAGATTCGTGGGCGAGGGCGATTCCGGGTCGTGTTGTCCAGAGATGGCGGTTGAGAGTAAAGGTTGCAAGTTAACCAGGAGCGAAAGCGAAATGGCGAGGAAAACGGGTTTCGCGACCGGGGAGGGCGCGCCGTGTGAGCGAGAGAGTGGGAGAGCGGGAGCGAGGGTGGCCGGGCGAGAACCAGTTGGGAAAAAAAGCAGAAACCGGGGGGGGGCGAGAGCGAGCTCAGTGCGTTCCCTCAGCGCTCGAGGCACTACAGCGCGTACGGCAGCGAGTGGAGTGCTCCGTCAAGGGCCTGGGGCCGGTCGTGTTGGAGGGGACTTAATAACTGGAGGCGGCACGGTATGCGTAGCACGGTGCGCCGAGTCGGCGATTTGGGAGCGAAGCGGTCCAGCGGTCCAGCGGTGGTGCTGTACCAAGAATCAGCCCAGTGGAGGCCGGGGGAGGAGGCCCAATTACTGCAGGTCAAGGCGTAGAAGCAAAAAAAATAAAATCTCTGAGCCAAGGCTAGGTGCCAAGAGAAAATACCAAGAAAGCCAAGCAAGCCAAGGTCTTGAAAAGACGACGCCAAGAACCTGAGGTGAGCGAGTGTGGAGGTCGGCCGAGATGGGGATGTGACACAGGCAGAGAGGCCAGATGGACAGGCCAGGAAACACGACGGTCGGGGGACGCAAGTATGTATTAAACAAGACGCAGCCAGATGGGCCCTGCTACGTATTTGGCGAGATGGGTGGACGACGACGGGTGCGGGTGCGGGTGCGGACACAGAACGGACGGGGCAGCATGTATGCAAGTGTGCACACTACGTGGAAGGATGAGGCAACTAAGGCCAGAGAGGGTGTCTCGGTCGACAGGGTTTCCCGTTGGAGGCGTGGCCCAACTGGGCAAAAAGACAGAGACGAGGAGCCCACTCGCAACCCCCCGGGAGCCCCAGGCCAGGCCAGGCCCAGGTGTGATGGGCAGCGGCCGACGAGGGCGTAGACGGGCCCTCTCTGATCAAGTCCGATATCCGAGCCATCTCTGTGTCGAGCGGAGGCAACGAACGAGAATTGGCGCGGGATGATGGCATGGCTGCATGGCCATGAGCATGGATGCCAATGGGGGATGGAGATGGGATGGTATGGGACGGTATGTGGATGGGATGGATGGGATGGGCCGGCATCGACCTAGACTGGTCGCCGTCTCGTCGCTTCACGGCGCCTCTCCTCTATTCTCTCTCCTTGTCGCTGGCTCACCTCACTACGAGTAAACGGGCGCACAGTGTCGGCATCCTCGAGCCATTTCTTGCGGATCGGCCCTGGGCTGGGGCCGAATTAACGGGGGAGAAAAGGCAGAACGAGATGGACCTTTTGGTGCCAGCAGTAACTTAAGATGGCAGTGGGCCAGGGGTGGCTAGAGGAGACGCAGGGAGGGGGGGAACCCAGTATGCTACCTCTCCTCCCCTCCCCCCCTTGGTTACCTTTCCCTCGCTTCTTCTGCATTCATTCCCGCGAGCTTGTTGTTGTGCGGTCATCAAATCTGGAAATGCTGAGGTGTCTCACGGCTAAGACGGAACATAGGCCTGCAATGAGCAGCTCTCTGGCGTCTAGCTTGCTCAGGGCTGGACAACGGTGAGGATGGGGGAAGACCTCCACCACCCGGGCTGTGCAGCGGCATCCTGTAAACCAGCAGATTTCTAGTACAGTGATTAGAAAGGGGTCGCCGTGCGGAGGGGTGTGGTGTGCGCGCCCTTGGGCGTGAAATGCTCCAGGCCACAGGGGCTCTGGAGAATAAGCTCAACCGGGTCTCGGAAGCCATCCCGTCACTGGCAAAGAAGGACGCTGAAGATTGTCCCTAAATCTGAAGCTCGAGTAATTGTCTGGTTGCCACCAATTGCCACTTTTCTTCTGCCAGACTGAAGCGCATCCCACTGCCTCCACCTCATCGTCATATTGGGGGCATTCTCAATTCAAACTTTGCCCCCCTCCCCATAGCATCAAGGCTAGGCCCGACAGCGGGCGTATCTGTCTGTGTGCGCCCCAAGCCGCCGACGACGGCGGTGCCAACCACAATTCCTCATTGCGGTGTACACCTGTGGGAGTCCAATCAGGTGTCTAGCCAGGTACATCAGATCAGATTCAGCGACGGCGCGAGATACTGTCGGTAGCTAAGGTTAAGGTAGTGGACAAGCAACACGCACGAAAGTCGACGAGTCCCGCTTAAATGGTACAAACTAACTCGAAGCCGCGAAAAGCGAGCATGATCCACGGGAGAGGGAGGGCAGAAAAAAAAAGAGGTGGGGTGAAGACGCAGCACAGAAGCCAGAGAGAGACATGCAGAAACATGCATTGCGGCCAACCGAGAAAAAGGAATGCCATGCGGGAGTTGGCGCGGGCAGCTGTGGCTTGCTCTGGCTGGCCTCGACTGGTCTGGGGGAGCGAGGAATGGGGGCATCTTGGGGGGATGTAACACCTGGTACACGCGCTTCCCAGCTGTAGGGCAGTCAAATGGTCGAGACCACCCGTCAGATCTCCATCCTTCAAGGGGAACAAGGGGGCCCATTCCCATGCAACCTTCAGCAGGAAAAGAAGCGGACCTGGACCGGGTTGTGCCACTTTCTTGACGAGGCACTGGGCAAATGCCACCAAAGAGTCATGGACCCGAGGATGTGGGGAGCACTTATTCCCGTGTTATCCACGATGCTGCGCTCGTCAGCTCATCTCGGCCTTGATGAGCCGTTGCCGATAGCCAAGCCGGCACAGCATGTTCGCATGTCGGGGTAGGTGGCGGACGATCTGTCACGGTCGTGAGAATCGTGACAGCAGTTCGCGATGTGTTTGAAAAGGGTGGATGCCAGCCAGAGCCCTCGATATTCGAAAAGGCTTTTCCCGTCTCGTCCCACAAAAACCCAAATTCCTCCCCAACCCGAGTGCCCGGTCAATCCGACAGCAACGGACAAAAAACAGTCCACGACAGACGGGCCGAACTTTGATGCTGTTAAAGTAGGGAGCATTGGGTGAATGTCCATGAATAGTAGTGCCGTGCCGTGGCCCATGGGCGCGCTGTGAACCAGCCCTTGAGACCCTCGGGTGGGGAGCAATACTACGCGGTCCAGAGGGGGGAAAATTGGAAATATCCACCAGCCAAAAACAGACCTGCAGCGCACCAATCCAGCGACCCATACCTGGAAGAATCAGGACGCGATCGATACAGAGCACAGGCACGGAGGCTCCGACAGCCCACACGACCCGCATGCTGCAAGATTACGCCATTGTACAGGCGAGAAAAGAGCAAAGACGACAGACACGGGATGGTGCTGCTGTAGCAAAATGCTTACTGATCATTGCCCCCCCCAAACATGGGGGACGTGATTCCGTGCGGCCAGCCAGCTGGACAAGAACCTTAAATTATACTAATCGGTTTTTTTTTTTTCTTTTGGCGTCGCACATTGTTGTCTGCGCCCTTCGGCTCCGACCAGGACGGCCCTGGGACCAGCTGTGGGCGCGAGACATACAGGCGCCCAGCAAGTGGTCTTTTTGCAGTTGCGGTGGCTGTGACGCCCCGTGCAGCGTCGCCAGACGTCGTTTCAAGCAAAGCATTAAAGGTACGCCACGCGCCAACATGTGCCAGTCAAGTTGCTATGCAGGGCTGCCCCATGCCGTTCGGAGAGGCCTCGCGAGCCAGCCACAAAAAAAAGAAACAAAAAAGGTCTCATGCGCCGTACAGTACCGAGCTCGTGCGCTTCGCACTCAGACATGGCTTCGAACCAGAGTGAGGCGCATCCAAACAGAACACTGAATTCTCCGATACGGTGCACTCGGCATATTAGACACGATGCCGAATCCGCCCGCCATGCCCACTACCGTAGCCAGGGAGTCGCGAAAAGATTCCCTCTAGTTTTGAAATGACATCACTCTCGTCTTCATCGCTTCATCCTGTCCCCCTCCAGCTTGCCGCTTTCCGGCCCTACGGGAATCCTGACACCGTGTTTCAGGCTTGGCGCCAAGACTTGCTGCCAGACAAGCGTCCACGGGGAGGGGGACGAACGGTTGGGACCATTGTTGGAGGCGAGCGAGCAGAATAACCGTAATCCTGCGGCTGACGGTGCCTGCTAATCAAGAATTACATGCGCTCCCATTGGTGGGAATGGCGCGGTATTTCGGCGTCGGGCCCTCGACAGCTTATCCACAAGCCTTGTTTTTGGGGCCTCCTCTGCTTTGCGCGTATTAGGGAACGTATCTCGGCAGTTTGTTGAAGGGTGTCTGCCATCAGCCCAACTGGGATTTGCCCAGGTCTTGGCAAAAAGGCTTGGCAAAGCATTTTGTTTCAACCCCTTTGCATTTTGACGTTGTGTGTGATTACGTAGTCATCCCGTGCTGAATCATGCTCTGCTCCCACATGCCACCAGTTTTTGGTCTCTCGTTCGTCTCACGAGTCCATCACCACGCCATGATTTTCAATGCAAGCATTGCGTTTCGCAGGTCTTTGCGGGTCTTCGCTAGCTCAATTGATACTGCACTCAGGCGCATCATCCCTCAGACGATTACCCGTCCTTCTCCTTACACCCCAGCGTCATGCCTCGCGTGAGCTTGGGGGCATTGGGGGCATCGGTGCCGGTGCCGATGAGATTCAGTTTGCCATGTTCCATCGTGAAGTTTCTCGCTTACACGCAGAAGCCGAACTTGCCGGCACCCGTCTGCGGAGGGACGTCATTCTCGGCCGGGAGTGAGTGACTGTGGGCATGAGAAAATAATCAGGCCCAGCCAGTTGGGAAGATGGGTCGCTAATGCTAGGGCTGGGAGGCGATTAAGTGGTTCGCCTCCAAAGTGCCCAGCATCGTAGGAACCCTCGTCTTTCATGCAGCCTTGAACATGCATATTCAAGTTTCTAGAAAATAGCAGGAATAACACTAATTTCAGCCACATGTCACAATCTAAGACGCCTCTGGAAGGTGATATGGTGATGATGTATGTGATGATACGATCAAATGCCGATATCCATATTGTTTCCGTGGTGGTGTGCAAGTTTCGTATACGATCAGGACCCTGAATATCTCTCTCGCCAAGCTAAAAAGATCCCTGCGTAAATCGTGTAGTTCTCGGTGTCGGTCTTAAACCGGCCTGCTGCAGGAGAGCGGCATCTTTTCCGTTGTGACGACCAGAGCCTGGTGAAACTTATCCATCCAATCCCATCTCTTGACGCATCTGACATGTAGCACTGCACATAAGCTTGGCAACGTCGGGAATATGTGAAAGAGACACCCAATAATTCGGGGCGTGTTCTAGACCCGGCCCGGTCCCAGCACAACCGGAGTTGGAGTTGATCGTCGCAACAGCGCAAACGTCGGTGTGCAAAACGAAACAACGAGAGCACATGGGATGCGGCATATTCGCGCGATGACGGCATTCTAGAAGACATACGCATCCATCGACATGATTAGAAATTATTCGGCTCCGAGAAATGGGGCCGATGGCAATTACCAAATGCAGATGGTGGGAATAGCTAACGTTGCATCAGTACATGCAAAAACCGGGCTACCTACCCTAGACACAGATCCAGCTCACCGTCGCCGCCGACACTCACCGTGGGCTCCCCGCTTCGTTGCACGGGCTGAGCTGCCCCACCACGACCTTCTGCCTGCTCGCCCACGTCTCCACGTGCTCCCCGCCTTGAACCACCAGCTCTGGAAGCTCGTCTGTACGTGAAGCATAGCAGACTGGTGCTCGACATCCCTTCACCATGGCTGCTTCAGGCTCCTTGCTGAGCTACTTTACCCAAATGAGCAACTTGGGCGGCGTCATTGTCCAAGGTGCGTGGCCTTGCTGCCTCCCAGATCTCACCTCTTCATGAATGTTTCCCGCTGATATTGATGCTATCATTTAGACCAACCCAAGCTTGATCTCGACCTCTACATCCAAAACTACACGGGTGCGCCGTCTACACTCCCAATCCACCAGCTCACCCGCTAACCCGAACCTTTGTCGCCCCCCAGGTCGAACGAAATACGATCGCCTCATACTCATCGGGAAGTGCTCCGTGCCACTATGCGTCGATGCGCTCAAGGCCGCCGTGGCAGAGGCCAAGGCTGGCTCCGACGTTACAAGATATAGAGAGGCCTGGGACTGCATCCGTGTCGCAGCTCCAAACGAACCCGAGGCAAAGAGAGATGACGCTTGGATCGAGAGCACAGAGCGTGCGAACAAGCAGGAGACGGCACGTCTGGAGAATGAGCTTAAGGGTTACAAGAATAATCTAATCAAGGAGAGCATCCGAGTAAGCCAGCGCTTGCCGAAAGCGAAGGGATGCGTGAGAGAAAATGCTAACTCTTGCTGGTCAGATGGGCAACGAAGATCTAGGCCGACATTTTGAGAGTATTGGCCTCCTCACCGAAGCTGCCGAGGCCTATAGCCGCATGCGCCAGGACGTCAGCACGACCAAACACATAGTTGATTGCGGCATGCACCTCGTCAGCGTGTCTCTTCAGCGTCGCGATTGGACCATGGTCCTCAACCACCTCGGCAAGGTTACTGGCGTCCAGACTGGCGAGGACGACAAGACTTCCTTCGCTTACACCAAGATTGTCTCTGGACTCGGTCTCTTGGGACTGGGCCATTTCCAAGACGCAGCCAAGAGCTTCCTCCAGACTGATTTCAGTGCCCCATCATCATCGTATAGCGACATTGCCAGCCCCAATGACATTGCCATCTACGGTGGCCTACTCGCCCTTGCTACGATGGATCGAAATGAGCTCCAATGGCGAGTGCTAGATAACCAGTCGTTCCGAACCTTCTTGGAGCACGAGCCCCATATTAGAAAGGCAATCAGCCTATTTGTCAACGGGCGATACTCCAGCTGCTTGTCCATTCTCGAGGCTTCTCGAAATGACTATTTGCTGGACATCTATCTCCAGAAACACATCCCGACTATTTACTCGGCGATTCGCAGCAAGTGCATCGTCCAATACTTTGTGCCCTTCTCGTGCGTCACTCTCGACAGCATGAACAAGGCCTTTGCTACAAACGGGGAGTCCATCCAAGAGGAGCTCGTCTCCATGATTCGCCAGGGTACACTTCGGGCGCGTATCGACGCGAAAAACCAGGTAAGGAAACTCCTATATTGGTGTCATTTACCGCAAACGTACTAACCTGGGACCCGCAGCTGCTCATTGCCGTGCAGCCGGATCCGCGCCTGGAGATGCAGACACAAGCTTTGGAGGTGGCCCGCCAGTACGAGCAGGAGGCCAAAGAGAGGCTTCGACGTATGAGCCTAATGGCTGCTAGCCTCGAGGTTGCTGGCAACAAAAAGCACTATGGCAGCCAGGGGCACCGTCCAGGCATTGACGAAGCGTGGTATGAGGATGCTCAGCCTCCTTCGGGTGGAGTTGAGGCTCACGCCTAAGCATCTGGCTCACCCAGTCGGGTTAAATATCCGCACGGCGGAGGCTTCCGTAAAAAAAATAGGGCTGCTGCTCCAGCAAATGAAATTCGCTTCTTGGTGGATTTATTATTTCGAATTGGGGTAGAGCATGTAACGAGCATCGGCTATTTGACGGTGCCGAATCAGAGACGAGAGTGCACACAATGACGGCCCAGGCGTTTGGGGTACCGGTTACTACGGCACGCACGTTCATAGCTCTGCGAGATCAGATCAGGGCGCAAAGGGGCATAGTTATTACATAGTATTCCACAGCATAAAAACCGCATTTATGAAGCCGTCCTATTTCCGCTCAACCCCCGGCGGATGTACCGGACTGACTGGTCTGTGCCGCTTTTTTTTTTAGTGAGCGAGCAGAACGAATTGCGCTACTACCATCAGTGAATACAGTGCATGCTTGCCATTTGCTGGCCTGTGTCAATATGACAAAGATCAACCCAGCGTCTGTTTCGGTTTCGGTTGAATAATTCAACTAGTGCCAACGCCGTGGGTCATTGCGACGGTTAATTGAAACGGCTGCAAGCTGTCCCAACAAGGCCAATCCGCAACGATCTTCAAGTAGACATGGTGTATGCGGGAGGATTAACAAGACTATGTAGTCAACCATCAACCAGCAAGTGAGGTGGGGCTGTGCAGGATCAATACGAATACTGGAATAGTTATTGCGTCTTGATTCATCAACCCTCTTTTTTTCTTCTCTTCTTTCTTTTTCATGATTCGCCAGTGTGTTATTAAATTTCGGCGTTTCTTCTTACAGCGGGTTCATTTGGATGGACCCAGCTTTACCAAGCGTTTCTGTTTACTAGAAGAACACACAAAACATCCACTCGATTACATCAAGTCGGCAACGAGGCTTTTTTGTTATCAGATTGAGTAAAACATTGCCTCTTCGAAATATATATCATGACTTTCCATACTTCATGCCTAGCCCCAAACTCAATCGTATTTCATATCGGCGCATGACAATCCCCATCCCGGCCCGAACCGGCTCCCATTCCGAGCTGGGTCCTCCAGAGAGGTTAATGTCATCTGCCCAGCCAAGCCGGAGAGAGACGCCGGGCTTTTCCGGAGAGTATGTCGATGTGTCTCTCATATTTTAGTTTTTTTATACAATTTTTTTTTTTGGCGCGCCGAGCGGAGGAATGTGGGGTGACACATCGTGCCCATCTGCCTTGGTTTCGAACACACATTACTCAATATGACTGACAGCCTGGCTTTGATCGACCGGTTTTGTTGCTTGCAATGGGGCCACGCGAGCTAAACTGCCTCATAAAGAGGCAAATAAGTGTCTAACCGCTGTCATCATGATATAAATTGTCTATTATGATCTCGGAGCATATGACCCCTGGCGCCTATCATTGTAACACCAAATTGCCGACGGACTTTATGAACACTATTTGTCGCTACCGCCTTCCCATTCGCCATGTTTGTAGTAGATTAGCTCCCCTTGCCCTGGCCAAGTCTATTCCAGCGCTAAAAAAAAATTTAAAAAAAAAAGGACAGTTCAGTACCTGTTGATGTTGGCGAAAGCTGTTTTCTGTGTCACCTGAGCGGCTGAGGGCCATGGGATACGATACTTCATTGGATCCAAACAGGAGTCTTTTTTTGATATTGCATTTGTGCTTGTATTTTGAATAGCCAGTGATCGCTCCCTGGAGCGTTCTGCGAAGAGCTCGTTTTTAATCGGATAGCTTGAGAAACAGAGATGGAGAGTTAAGGCTGCCAGCTCTGTCGAGACACTCTATTTCCCTAGCCTACTTTTCCATCTCCATCGCACATATCACATAATCACTGATTTATGTCCCACCAAAAACTTCTTCCGCGAAGGTGCCCGATGGAAGAGCTAGGCCGACAAATGTTCCAGCGACTGAGCACGATGCACTCGCTTCTACCTCTCCTGCTCAGCTGCGTTTTATCTCCTCGAAGATTAAATTCAGATCACACAGGAGCACCTTCAAACTGAAGGCCAGAGCGCCAAGGAATACATGGTGGGCATAGTTATCCAGGTACTATCTTCCTTTCCAAAAATAAGAACTGTTTAGGGAAGAAATCATATTAACGATGTCCTATTCAGGGGTATGTGTAGTGGTTCTTTTTGGGCTACAGTAAACGTGGTTGACATAAGATTTAACAAGGGTTTATAGACACATAAGTCTACTTTAGCTATTACATGCGAAATTGAAGCAGCCCCCAGAACTTGACTAACGAGAGAAGCTGAGCCGCTTGGGGTCGACTGGACGAAACATAAATTAATCACTTGGCAGTAGTGCTTATGAGGAAACGTCTTATCATACTAGTCTTTGCATGGCGATATTCGGTGCTAGTTATCTATTTATATCCTCAAAGAGCTTCATATTCCTTGCCCATCATTGGATCACACTATGGAGCTTCTTTCAGCTGACATACACAAGGGGCATGCAAAAGGGTGTCCAGAAAACAGGAACACGCTCAGCATTGGTGGTTCACTAATCATTCATTGATTACAAGTTACTAATATCTTACCACATATCCAAGCAGCCTGTTTTCATATCGGAGGCTATATCTCCTTAACTAAAAAGACACAAGTTTGCATTTTAGGAAGGGGAAAAAACACCATGCTTGAATGTAAAATACAATACAATCCGGTTAAATTAGTGGTTCAAAAAATGCTATAGGGAAGACTCGGCGATAAAATCCCCATCTCATGCGTGATCTAGTTGTGACGAATCGCAAGCAAACGCCAGGCATGACGTGTCCTGATTCCTAAATGTAGCGTCAACTCATCAGCCGGATGGTGTTGGGACAAAGAGCACTTCGTGACTGGTTCAATATTGACCAAGTTGGCAGCAAAAGTCACATATGACGTTTAGATGATTACAGTGCATGGGTATCATTATTCACTATCCATTGGATAGTCGTGCGCAGTAGTATACATGATCTTGTTCCTCCATCTACTCCCCAGGTCAACCCGCAGCCCCGACTAGCCCATCAGCTGCCGGAGATCTGAGGGTGGCCATCGCACCTGAGCAAAGGTGAGACATCGTTTGATGCTCTGCAGGTATTTGCGGGTGACTTCATCGCCCATTACGTGGCCCTTTTCACCGTCATGCAGCTTCTCACGGGCGCTTCGCTCGTGGATACCCACCATGGTGACACCGATGGGCCACGCGGCCTTGCCGATGCTGAGACGCAGGTATCCATCGTTGGCATCAACGTAGCGGCGCTCCTGCAGGGCCTGGACAATTTCGACAACTGGCTCGAGAATCGAGTCTTCGATGTCGCCTTGTTCGAATTTGCGAAACAGCTGGCTCATGCGTTAGTCTACGCGGGCGCGGGGGCAGTCGTGAGCAGCGGTGGGTGACTTACTGGCTTCATGTTTTCGCGAGTTTGGACCATGGCATTGTATGCCGTCTTACCCGCGCTCGTATCCCGCTTCTCAGCCTCGATGGCTTTCTCGTACTCCGAGAGAAGCATTGTGAAGTAGCTGGCCAGCTGTCTGAAGAGCCATTTCTTCCCTTCCTTGTCGCCAGGTACCTTGCCGTCCACCTTCATGTCCTTCTCTTCCACAAGTTCCAGCGTTGTCGGTATCGGGCCCTTTGTGAGAACCGTCGTCAACTTCTTATACCGCCTCAATCTGCCCGTGTGGCTCTCTCCAAATAGAACAGCCGGCTCTCCAAGTGCCCTCAGCTTGGCCAGAAGCTCGTCTTTGGGAATATCTTCGCCCTCGGCGTTGTCTTCGTTCTCTTCTGTCTCCTCCGGTTTCTTCAGCTCCGGAAGACCAAGCCTCTTGCGATTTTTGCGCTCCTCTTCGGCTTCTATTTCCTCCCGCTGCTTACGCGATTCCTCGGCGAGCTTTTGTCGCTTCTCCTCCCGCACCGTATTCTCGGCTGCGATTTCTTCTTCTCGTTTGCGCTTTGCGGCGGCTTTGGCTTCGCGTTCGGCTTCGAGGGCTTTTTGTTCGGCGAGGTAGGCTTCCTTGCGCTGGGCCTCGACTTCGGAGCGCTTCAAGTACTTTTTGTCGCCATCGCCGCCCTTCTTGGACTTGGAGAGCTCCTTGTTCATCAACGCCGCGAAATCCATGCTGGACGGTCCTTTTGGGTGTGACTTTTAAATATATCGTATATAATCGTATTTTTGACAAAATAGAATCAAATGAACAAGCAGACTGTAATATTGACCGGATGGCAGACGATGGCGCAAAGTGCTGGTCGCGAGTTGCGAGAATGAAGGTTATCGATTGCGGAAATATTCCGGTTAATTTTGGCGACTCGAGAGCGGACTCGCGCAAGCGTCGCGATCATCATGTAACTTTTTGTTAGACCATGGTAATGATACACCCAATAATGTACCGGTAAAGAAAAACATTTCTATATTCATTTATATTAAAAAGAACTACGCCATGGACTCGCCTCCATCGAAGCCGACCCGCGAGGATACGCCCCCCTTTCTTGTTCAATTATTCTTCCGCCAGGGAGCTTTCCATAGGTACGATTGACAAGAGTGCGCCTTGCCCTTCGGGCTCCGAAATCAATACTGACCAAGCTTTGAATGCAGACCAGATGAGTTCGGGCCACCCTCTCTGCCGGCCCACGTCTCGATATACACTTGGCCCGATTGCACCCTGAACGAGCTGGCCCTCGAACTCGCAGCCGCCAAACCTTCGGCCATCCCCACCCCCGCCATCGGCACCCGGTTATCATTCCAGCTTGTTTTTCCAGATTTGAGAAGCACCGGCGCCGTCAATAATTCACAGGCTCGGTTCGCGGTTAGGGATCTCGGGAGCATTGTCATTGGGGAGGGCGAGCCAGGCGCCGAAGTGGATGGCGATGTCAACATGGATGGACATGGACCGGCGAAGGGGATGAGTGACAAGGATAAGACATTAAACGATGCCCGTTTCGTCGTTGGGGACTACATATCATGCGCTATACTTCCGCCTTTGTCGGACGGCTCTATTGCCCCAGCATCGAGTGTGCGTAGGGAACAGGCCGCGCCGCCCAGGGAAGGGCGTGGTGGTTACCGGGGAGGATTCATGGATAGGGAGAACGGCAACGGCCGCGGTGGGTTCCGTGGAGGAGGAAGACCCGGCTGGAGGGAAAATGTTGGCGGTGGCTTTCCTACGGGAGAGTGGCGGAGGGGAGAGAGGTTACCAGAGGGACCCGGGTCTGGGCCAAGATCAAGAGGCAGAGGGCGGTGGTAATGCAAGATATCCGGAGCATGCCAGGTTCCCGGAGGAGCGGTGTCACGTTAGATTATACCCAATTGTTCAGACTCGTTGCATCTGGTCTTTTCACGGCAAACGGGACTTGAAGATGGTTGCAGTTTCGTTCTCCTAGGCGGATTTCCACGTAGGCTCTATCCCAGACCGAACCCAATATATGTACACAAAGTCCCAAGCGTCCAACATCCCAGTCTGCATTTATCGCTCGTAGATGAGGTCGCCCTTTCGCTTCGCTCGGAAATCCCAGAGTCCCTTTCGCATGGTCAGTTTGAAGCTCTCCCGGTGAAGCCACGGCAACACTCACGTCGGTCTTGTAGGCAATGTAGCCCATGATGCCGGGGATCAGGGCGACGTAGACAAAGGTGATCTTGGCGGTGCGGGGGGTCCAGCGGAAGAACTGGTGTCGGGTCTTCTGCATAGCTGTGTTCCATCGTGTTAGGGCTGGTGCTCGGGGGAGGAGTCGGATCGGGACAATGGGAGGAAGGTGGAGGGAAGTCACGCACCCTGATACTTCAGGTAAGCCGGGTCGGGCTTGACGTCTAGTGAGAGTTAGCGAGAGCAGTCAATTGGCATTTCAGGGGGCGTACTGAGGTGCGCCATTTTGACTCGACGACGGCGGGTGTCTTGATGGGGCGGGTTGGAGGCGAATTGGCCGGCGTGGTGTCGAGCTGGAGGTCGTACACTTGAACCGATGATGGGCGGGAGTTGAAGTTTCATGCTTAGGTAACCAAATTGAAATTGATGTGATTGGTTACAGTTTGAGGACTTGGCTAGCCTACCCTACACTGTTTGACTCGCAAGCATGAGCTCGGTTTCTTTGCACGTATTTCCTGGGTAAGCTACAAAATATTCCATTCGTCTTTTTTCAGGTCATTTTTTCAGATTTTGCTTTTTGTTCTTTTTGTAATTATGGGACTGTGGTGTTGATTTAGTGAATAACATGCTTATTCTTATAATGCAAATTCAGGCTACACGTGGAAATGGATATCTGGATCTAGAATGGGATCAGACTAAAACACAGGTCTAGCCTGAAAAATAGCACAAATCACCCGCGTTACACTGGAGTAACCCACCTAAAGCTGACTAGATAGTATACCTGATCCATTACCTCACCCACTATATGCGGACTATTAAACCATCACAGTTGTATACCAATGAACGGACTATTCCACACAGCCTTTTGGATTCAATCAAGATGAATATGAGAAATAGCAGCGGAGAAAAACCTTTTTTTGTAATCATTTAATTTAAATACAATAGACTCAGCTACAGGCTAGGATATTCATTCATCCTGGTACGTGGTTTGGTGTTGATCCCAGCTCTTCACCAACATATAATGATCACGTGAGAGACCCACTTGCGGGTACCTAGCGCGTCTTTGATCCTGGCCAGAAAATTGTCGTGATGGGAAGCGACTGTTAATCAAGCTCTGCAACAACGTCGCCTTGGTCGTCGCTGCGCAACTATCCGCACGACCGGCATCTGTTCCATCACAAAAACACCGCGATTGTTGTACTTCCACTATCCTAATTCAATAGCAAGGGAGTTAGAAGTGGAATCGCGTCGGAACAGGCGCGACGGCGTGAAGCCTTCGACCCGCAGCTCCATGATACACTGACGATCGAGCGCATCACGAAGTCATCATGTCGCAACTCCCACCGCCGCCTCCCCCAGGCTGGGGCGCACCTCCTCCTCCTCCTCCTCCCCCTCCGCCATCATCACTGCCGCCAGCTCCATCGACCCCAGCGCCTCCTCCGCCAGGATATCGCCCCCCTACCGACCCCCAAGTTGCCAAGTTTGCGCAGAAGAAGAAGGAATGGCTTCGGAACCAGCGCAACCGGTTCGGCGAGAAGCGAAAGGCTGGATTCGTGCAGACACAGAAAGCTGACATGCCCCCTGAGCATCTGCGAAAGATCGTGAAGGACATCGGCGATGTCTCCCAGAAAAAATACACCAACGACAAGCGAAGCTACCTTGGAGCTCTCAAGTTCATGCCCCATGCTGTGCTTAAGCTCCTCGAGAACATGCCCATGCCTTGGGAATCCGCACGTGAAGTCAAGGTTCTTTACCACGTCAACGGTTGCCTTACTCTCGTCAATGAGATCCCCCGAGTCATCGAGCCTGTCTTCTTTGCGCAGTGGGCTATGATGTGGACCTTCATGCGAAAGGAGAAGGCCGACAGAAGAATGTTCAAGCGTATGCGATTTCCTCCTTTCGACGACGAGGAACCTCCGCTGTCTTGGTCCGAGAACATTGAAGACGTAGAGCCCCTGGAGCCCATCCAGATGGAACTCGACGAGGAAGATGATGAGGCCGTATACGAGTGGTTCTACGACCACCGACCCCTTCTAGATACCCCCCACGTTAATGGTCCAAGTTATAAGTCTTGGAATCTCAGCTTGCCCCAGATGGCCACACTTTTCCGTCTCAGTCGACCTCTCATCTCCGACGTTGTCGACAAGAATTATTTCTATCTTTTCGACCTCAAGAGTCTCCTGTCAGCCAAAGCGCTCAACGTTGCTCTGCCGGGTGGACCTCGATTTGAGCCTTTATACAAGGATATTGACCCTAATGACGAGGACTTCGGCGAGTTTAATGCAATTGACCGCATCATCTTCCGAAACCCCATCCGAACTGAATTCCGGGTAGCATTCCCATACCTCTACAACTCCTTGCCGAGAAGCGTGCACCAGTCATGGCACTCTCACCCCCAGATCGTGTTCAACCGAGCCGATGACCCCGACCTGCCAACTTTCCACTTCGACCGTCGCATCAACCCCATCTCCTCGCGAACTGTTGCGTCCAAGAATGTGGAGGTGCCGCACGAAGATGAGTTGTTTGGGGCTGGAAACAACGAGGAGCCCGAAGAGGAAGCTTTCCAGCTTCCAGCTGGCGTCGAGCCTTTCCTTGCTGATGAAGACCTTGAGAACGAGTACACATCCTCTGCAGTTGAGCTGTGGTGGGCTCCATACCCCTTCGATCGACGATCGGGCCAAATGGTTCGCGCGCAGGATGTCCCGTTGGTCAAGCAGTGGTACCTCGAGCATGCTCCCTCTGACCGCCCCCCTGTCAAGGTTCGCGTCTCGTACCAGAAACTGTTGAAGAACTACGTCCTCAACGAGCTTCACAAGAAGAAGCCCAAGGCTCAGAACAAGCAGAGTCTCCTCAGATCTCTGAAGCAGACCAAGTTCTTCCAGCAGACCACTATCGACTGGGTGGAAGCTGGTTTGCAAGTCTGTCGCCAGGGTTTTAACATGCTGAACCTGCTCATCCACAGAAAGAACCTTACGTATCTCCATCTTGATTACAACTTCAACCTGAAGCCCGTCAAGACACTCACCACCAAGGAGCGAAAGAAGTCGCGATTCGGAAATGCATTCCA
Source organism: Calonectria multiphialidica (assembly GCA_020623665.1). Classification (NCBI taxonomy): domain Eukaryota; kingdom Fungi; phylum Ascomycota; class Sordariomycetes; order Hypocreales; family Nectriaceae; genus Calonectria; species Calonectria multiphialidica. The sequence goes on from JAHVYC010000007.1 coordinate 106,461, forward strand.
TCTCATGCGTGAAATCCTGAGATTGACCAAGCTTATTGTTGATGCGCAGGTTCAGTACAGACTGGGTAATATTGATGCCTTCCAGCTTGCTGATGGTATTTTGTATGCCTTCAACCACGTCGGTCAGCTTACAGGCATGTATCGATACAAGTACAAGCTGATGCACCAGATCCGAACTTGCAAGGATTTGAAGCATCTTATTTATTATCGCTTCAACTCTGGCCCTGTTGGAAAGGGTCCCGGTTGTGGTTTCTGGGCACCTGCCTGGAGAGTATGGTTGTTCTTCATGCGAGGAATCATTCCCCTGCTCGAGCGATGGTTGGGTAACCTGCTGTCACGTCAGTTCGAGGGTCGACACAGCAAGGGTGTTGCCAAGACTGTCACCAAGCAGCGTGTCGAGTCTCATTTCGATTTGGAACTCCGTGCGTCCGTCATGGCTGATTTGATGGACATGATGCCCGAGGGTATCAAGCAAAACAAGGTTAATACTGTCCTTCAGCATCTGTCTGAGGCCTGGAGATGCTGGAAGAGTAATATTCCCTGGAAGGTCCCCGGCCTGCCTGCTCCTATCGAGAACATCATTCTTCGATACGTCAAGTCCAAGGCTGACTGGTGGATTTCCGTTGCTCATTACAACCGTGAGCGTATTCGCCGAGGAGCGACCGTTGACAAGACCGTCGCCAAGAAGAACGTTGGCCGTTTGACCCGACTTTGGTTGAAGGCTGAGCAGGAGCGACAGCACAACCACATGAAGGATGGTCCTTATGTTTCATCCGAAGAGGCTGTTGCCATTTACACTACTACTGTTCATTGGCTCGAGTCGCGAAAGTTCTCCCCTATTCCTTTCCCAAGTGTTTCTTACAAGCACGACACTAAGATCCTGATTCTGGCCCTCGAGCGACTCAGGGAAGCTTACTCCGTCAAGGGTCGTCTCAACCAGAGTCAGCGTGAAGAATTGGCTTTGATTGAACAGGCCTATGATAGTCCCGGAACCACTCTTGAGCGAATCAAGCGTTTCCTTCTCACCCAGCGAGCTTTCAAGGAAGTCAACATTGACATGAACGACAACTACAGCACCATCAACCCTGTGTATGATATTGAGCCTATTGAGAAGATCAGTGACGCCTACCTGGACCAGTACCTTTGGTATCAGGCTGATCAGCGACATCTCTTCCCTGCTTGGATTAAGCCCTCCGATTCCGAGGTTCCCCCTCTTCTGGTGTACAAGTGGGCCCAAGGCATCAACAACTTGAGTGGCGTATGGGAGACGGAGAATGGAGAGTGCAACGTCTTGATTGAGACTGAGCTTTCTAAAGTCTACGAGAAGATGGAACTGACTCTCCTTAACTCTCTTCTCCGATTGATTATGGACCACAACCTGGCTGATTACATCACTGCCAAGAACAACGTGCAGTTGACATACAAGGACATGAACCACGTCAACAGCTACGGTATGATTCGTGGTCTTCAGTTCTCAGCATTCGTGTTCCAATACTATGGTCTCGTCCTTGACCTTTTGCTTCTTGGCCCTCAGCGCGCCAGCGAGATTGCTGGACCACCCCAGGGCCCTAATGACTTTTTGCAGTTCCGTGACCGGGAAACCGAGACCCGTCACCCTATCCGCCTGTACACCAGATATATCGACAAGATTTGGATCTTCTTCCGGTTTACTGCGGATGAGTCTAGAGACCTCATCCAGCGCTTCCTCACCGAGCAGCCGGATCCTAACTTTGAGAATGTTATCGGATACAAGAGCAAAAAGTGCTGGCCCAGAGATTCTCGTATGCGCTTGATGCGTCACGATGTTAACCTTGGTCGGGCTGTCTTCTGGGATATCAAGAACCGCCTTCCTCGATCGGTTACTACGATTGAATGGGATGACAGCTTTGTGAGTGTGTACAGCCGCGACAACCCGAACCTGCTATTTTCCATGTGTGGTTTCGAGGTCCGTATCCTGCCCAAGATTCGCAACCAGAACGAAGAGTTCCCCGTCAAGGACAGTGTCTGGTCACTTGTTGATAATACCACCAAGGAGCGGACATCCCATGCTTTCCTTCAGGTCACAGAGGAAGACATTCAGAAATTCAATAACCGTATCCGACAAATTCTGATGTCTTCTGGATCTACTACTTTCACCAAGATCGCCAACAAATGGAACACAGCATTGATTGCCCTCTTCACCTACTACCGAGAGGCAGCAGTTTCTACTGTGAGCTTGCTTGATACTATTGTCAAGTGCGAAACAAAGATCCAGACTCGTGTGAAGATTGGTCTGAACTCCAAAATGCCCTCGCGTTTCCCTCCTGCAGTCTTTTATACCCCTAAGGAGCTTGGTGGTCTTGGTATGATTTCTGGTTCTCATATTCTGATTCCCGCCAGCGACAAGCGCTGGTCCAAGCAAACTGACACTGGTGTCACTCATTACCGTGCTGGTATGACCCACGATGAGGAGACCTTGATCCCCAACATCTTCCGTTATATCATTCCTTGGGAGGCCGAATTCATCGACTCTCAGCGTGTTTGGACAGAGTACTCCCAGAAGCGACTCGAGGCCAACCAGCAGAACCGACGTCTGACGCTTGAAGATTTGGAAGACAGCTGGGACCGTGGTTTGCCTCGAATCAACACGCTGTTCCAGAAGGACCGAAGCACGCTCAGCTTCGACAAGGGTTTCCGTGCTCGCGCTGAATTCAAGATCTATCAGCTCATGAAGAGCAACCCCTTCTGGTGGACTAGCCAGCGCCACGACGGCAAGCTTTGGAACCTCAATGCCTACCGTACTGATGTTATCCAGGCTCTTGGTGGTGTAGAAACCATCCTCGAGCACACCCTTTTCAAGGCCACTGGCTTTCCATCTTGGGAGGGTCTCTTCTGGGAGAGAGCATCAGGTTTCGAAGAGAGCATGAAGTTCAAGAAGCTTACCAACGCGCAGAGATCTGGTTTGAACCAGATCCCTAACCGTCGCTTCACTTTGTGGTGGTCGCCAACCATCAACCGAGCCAACGTCTATGTCGGTTTCCAGGTCCAGCTGGATCTTACTGGTATCTTCCTCCACGGAAAGATCCCCACTCTGAAGATTTCTCTTATTCAGATTTTCCGAGCCCATTTGTGGCAGAAGATCCACGAGTCTGTTGTCATGGATCTTTGCCAGGTGTTTGACCAGGAACTGGAGTCGCTCGGCATCGAGACTGTTCAGAAGGAGACTATTCACCCTCGAAAGTCGTACAAGATGAACAGCTCCTGCGCCGACATTCTGCTCTTTGCCAGCCACAAGTGGAACGTCACTCGGCCATCGCTTCTTTACGATACCAAGGATGTTATCGAGCCTACTACGACCAACAAGTTCTGGATTGATGTGCAACTCCGATACGGTGACTACGATTCTCACGACATTGAGCGATACACTCGTGCCAAGTACCTGGACTACACTACCGACAGCGCTAGTATCTACCCCTCTGCTACTGGTCTCATGATCGGAATTGATCTTGCCTACAACCTTTACTCGGCATACGGCATGTACTTCCCTGGCTTGAAGGTTCTCGTCCAGCAGGCCATGGCCAAGATCATGAAGGCTAACCCTGCCCTCTATGTGTTGCGTGAGCGTATCCGAAAGGGTCTCCAGCTCTACGCTTCCGAAAGCAACCAGGAGTTCCTGAACTCGCAGAACTACTCCGAGCTCTTCAGCAACCAGACCCAGCTGTTCATTGACGACACTAACGTCTACCGTGTTACCATCCACAAGACGTTTGAGGGTAACTTGACTACTAAGCCCATCAACGGTGCTATCTTCATTTTCAACCCTCGCACTGGCCAGCTTTTCCTGAAGATTATCCACACCAGTGTCTGGGCTGGACAGAAGCGTCTTGGTCAGCTTGCGAAGTGGAAGACGGCCGAAGAAGTCGCCGCTTTGATCCGATCGCTTCCCGTGGAAGAACAGCCGAAGCAGCTTATCGTGACTCGAAAGGGTCTCCTGGATCCTCTCGAAGTCCATCTGTTGGACTTCCCCAACATCTCTATCCGAGCCTCAGAATTGCAGCTTCCCTTCCAGGCTGCCATGAAGGTCGAGAAGCTGGGAGACATGATCTTGCGTGCTACTGAGCCGCAGATGGTGCTCTTCAACCTGTACGACGAGTGGCTGAAGAGCATCTCGTCCTACACTGCTTTCTCGCGTTTGGTCCTGATCCTCCGTGCCCTGCACGTCAACCCCGACAAGACCAAGTTGATTCTCCGACCAGACAAGACGGTGATTACCCACGAGCATCACATTTGGCCTTCGCTGTCGGATGAGGAGTGGATCAAGATTGAAACGCAACTTCGAGATCTCATCCTGAACGACTATGGAAAGAAGAACAATGTCAACGTTTCCAGCTTGACGAGCAGTGAAGTACGAGACATTATCCTGGGTATGGAGATTTCCGCACCTTCCATGCAGCGCCAGCAGGCGGCCGAGATCGAGAAGCAGCAACAGGAGCAGCAGCAGTTGACGGCTGTGACAACCAAGACGCAGAACGTGCACGGCGAGGAGATTATCGTGACGACGACGTCGCAGTTTGAGCAGCAGACTTTCGCCTCCAAGACGGAATGGAGAACTCGTGCTATTGCCACGTCGAACCTGCGGACCAGGGCGAAGAACATCTATGTGTCATCTGTGGACAACGAGGTGGAGGACATTACCTATGTCATGCCCAATAACATCCTGAAGCGTTTCATTACGATTGCAGACTTGCGTGTGCAAGTGGCTGGTTACCTGTACGGTTCCTCAGCCCCTGACAACGACCAAGTCAAGGAGATCAAGTGTATCGTCATGATTCCGCAGATCGGCGGCCTCCGCAACGTGCAACTGCCCCCGAGCCTGCCTCAGAGCGAATACCTCGAGGGCATGGAGCCTCTTGGTGTGATCCACACAATGTCGGGTAACGAACTTCCGTACATGAGCGCTGTGGATGTCACGGAGCACTCGAAGCTGCTCGACGCGCACCCCGAGTGGGACAAGACCAACACGGTGACGGTGTCCGTCTCGTTCACTCCGGGCAGCGTGTCATTGTCTGCTTGGGGCCTCACCCCCGGTGGCTACAAGTGGGGAGCCGAGAACAGGGACACACAGAGCGACCAGCCTCAAGGCTTCACGACGACGATGGGCGAGAAGCGCAAACTTCTGCTGAGCCCACGGTTCAGGGGCTTCTTCCTGGTTCCGGAAGATGGAAAGTGGAACTACAGTTTCATGGGCAACGTGTTTAACGCGGTGGAGCAGAAGCCGGTGCACGTCAAGCTGGACACGCCGCAGCCATTCTACAGCGACCAGCACCGCCCGCTGCACTTCCACAGCTTTGCTGAGCTGGAGGACATCTGGGTTGACAGGTCGGACAACTTTGCCTAAGCGACGGAGTACATGGACGTGTGAGGCAAACGCATAAAGCATTGAGCATGAGGACGGCATCGGTCATTAAGGAATACGGGGCGTGAGCAAAGGGAAGCAGACCAGCAGCGGCACTGGGCGCGAGACTAAGGGCGGACATGGGACGGATGATGATCATGCGAAAAAGCACGGACAAAGGCAAGGCAAGACAAGACAAGACAAGAGGGGGGCAGGAGGGTGATGGGATGGCCCGGAGCAACAAGTCAATGATGCGGCTGCCCGATCTCGTCGGAGCGAGATGTGACATGTTTGACAGGCTACCTACCACCAGGCTTTACGCACAGGGATGGGTTTGAGGCGTAGCAGGTCGGACGTGTCAGAGCCGGAGGCCAAGCGAGGTGTCAGAGGTTGTGGGTGTGCATTTATGCGGGGGAGGCGTTTTTTTTTTCCTTTTGTTAGATGGAAGCTGGAAGTTGGAGGAACAACTTGTTGTAATTGATTTGCCAAGGCATGCAAGCTTGAGTTGACTTTGTAAACTAGTTTAAAAGGAATAAATTAGGCCATTGAGAGGGGGGGCAAGGAAGAGGCGAACCCCCCCAGCAAATGGAAAAAATTAAATAAATAAGATGACGAACAGGGCAATTTTCGTTTGGGCCAAAAGATTGCATCAGCGATGCCGGGGTAATTTTTGGTAGTTCTTGGTGGGCTGGGTTGCCAGATCCGGCAGTGCTTAATTGAGTGACGCGCGGGAGAGGAGCCGAAAGGGAGCTTGGTCGGAGCTCAAGGCGTGCGAGGAAGACGAGGAGTGCATGGATGATGGCGGGTGCAGGGCGAGGCGAGTTGACCTGGCAGGGGGGAGTGGGTGTGGTGTGTGTGTGTGGGCGAGCAGCGAGGAGAGAGCAGCGCAGCGCAGCACAGCGAAGGGAGAGAGAGAGAGAGAGAGAGAGACAGGTGCAGCAAGGTTGCAAAGCAAGGGCGCAGCTCGCACCGGGATAATGCTGGCGGGCGGCTTCACCGAGGGGATGGGTGAAAGGGTAAGTGGGCGTGGAACCGCGCCGTGATGTGGTTATGTGGGGATTGAAATTGGTGTTTATGCGTTCATGCATATCGCCTACGCATCGCATGTGGTGTTGGTGGGCGGGCGGACGGGCTGGTGGCCAGAGCGCTTGCGTGCGTTGCTGCTTGCTACTGCCGCTTGCTGCTTATGTGCTGTATTGTGGGCTTGTGGGCTGTGTGCTGCTGCGTGTTAGTGAGTGGGCTTTCTTTCTTGGTTGCTTGGTTTGGCGGGGCCGGCGTGCTCGGAGCCGGAATGGAGACGTGGACGAGGGGGAGGGGAGGGGGGGCGAAGGAAAGCACGGAGGAGAACGGGGGGCTTACACGGAGGGGTAAAAGTCAAAATCAAGGCAAAAAAAGGATGTGTGTGTGTGTGTGTGTGTGAGTGTGAGTGTGACAGGAATCAACGTCGTCTTGTGTGTCTGGAATTGGCAAGCTGCTAGAACAAATGAAGGAATAAACTAATCAATCAATCAATTAGCCAGCCAGCCAACCAGCCAACCGAGCCAAGACTATAAACGACCACCATGCACACAGCTACACCAACTGCCTGACAAGAGACGGGATGATAGGATAGGAGGACATGGGATGGCATGGGATGATGACAAAATGCGGGATGGATACGGGTGCGCACGCATCTGGATGCGAGGGTCCCCGTAGATCTGGCATCTGCACCACTCTCGCTTCCATTTTAAGCAGCACCCGCTTGGTGATAGACGACGCGGTGGCGACGGACTGAGGTTCCATTGATTCCGTCATGGCGGCACGTCTTGGACCCTCGAGGTTCGTATCGACCGTTGGCGATTTTCTGCTGACGTCGATCCGCTACCCTCCCTTTCCCGGGGTCGTGTTGCTATTCGTATCAACCCTGCCCTGCTCGGCCCTGTCCTGCCATGCCATGCCCTGCACCACGAGTCTAAGTTGAACGACAAGGCCCGTTTTTGGCTCTGCCGACAAGGGTCCCGTCGATAGTCTCTGGACCGAATTACGCCGGTACCTGCGCAAGCGGTGGTGGTACGAGTGCACCCCGTTGATCCCCAGGGCCGATCTCTTTCTCTCCTTGTAAGTTGTAAGCCCATGTCCGCCAGTCGACCCGGGCAAGGGGGGAGAGAGGGCGAAAGCCGGCCCAGTCCAGTCCAGTCCAGCCAATCCAGCCAATCCAGCCAACCGAATGAGGGGAGCTGAAGCTTCGGCGGATTTTTTTTTTTTTGGGGGCCAGCAAGTGCCAGTCCAATTGTTGGAACGGGCATGGCGTGTTTGCCCGCCGAGCATGGTGGTTCCCGGCCGTCATGGGGGATTCGCGCCTGCACAGGACGCCGCTGCAGACGTGCGCCAGAGTTCGCCGGCGCGCGGGTCTGACTTTCGGACGGACGACATTCTTAGTCTACAGTAGCTCGCATGCGATGCGATGCGATGTGATGCGTCGCGAGGTGCGTGATTCGGCTGCAAATGCGGCTGCCATGCAATGGCGCTCCCCTCCCACTCCCCCGCGGGATAAGCAAGACCTGATCTGATCTGATCTTTGACGGGTGCGAGTGCGGGTGCGGTGCGGTTACGGCGCGCGGTCGTCATACTGCGGCCAGCTGAGCACCACACCGAGATGCACCGCTCGCTCGCGTGCGTCGTGCGTCGTATGTGCAGCAGCGCAGAGCGCAGCAGTAGGACGAGAGAAGGGCCAGACCGGAATATTCGGGCCGCCGCATCATCATGTATGCCGTGCCGTGCCGGGTGTTGTGTTCGCGTGGTGTCAGATCGGGCGAGTCAGAGCAGAGAGCGTCGGGAGCGCGAGAGCTTAGAGCGAGAGCTAGAGCTAGAAGCGGTGCGTGTTGGTCGTCGTCTCACGATGTTGATGTATCGATAAAGCTGCCTTGATCGAATCCACTTCCTGCGAGCTGCCTCTCGTATTCTCCGCCGCTGCCTGTCCAGTCTCTTCCTTCTTCTTCTTCTTTCTTTTTCCTCTTCGCCGTCCGTTCTTTTCCCCCCGTCGCTTCCTCTCTGATATTAACTTCATTTCCTTCTTTCTAAAAAAAATCCCACCTCCTCCCACCTGCATCGGCCTCGTCGTCTCCCGTCTCGCGGCCATCTCCATTCGGGGCACACTGTCCGCCCTTGTCTCCGTCTCCGGCTCCATCTCTCTCGCTCTCAATCTCCTTTTTTCCCCCCTCCGTTGACCACGCGCATCCTCCACGTAATTCTTCCACGGCCTTCTGGGAAACAAACATCCAACTCGCAGCTCTCGACCCACCCGCACCCGCACAGCCAGGCCGGATGTTGTACCCAAGACCGACGTCTCCGTCCGCCATGGTAATGACATCGAAATCCCATCCCCCTCGTCCCTCTCCACTGCCGCCGTGCTAGGGCCGCCCGCGCTAAATTGGGGGTCTGCCCGCGCTAGGAGGGGGCTTCTAGAAAAAGCATCCCGACTCGTCTGCCAGGGCCCCGGGTCGGATCCTCGATGCGAGTGCTAACGGGGCCCCTGCGCCCACTCGCCAGTGGCTGCTGTGGACGGCATCTTCATTTTCGGCGACGGCTTGGTTTTCGGACTCTTGCCCCCCTTGGATCCCGCGTGCAGGTGTCCGTCCTCCCCTGGATCGACACAGCCCTCGTCTCACGTCCCACGTCCCACGTTACCTGGGCGAGGGCAACGTCGTCGCTGTCGTCGTCGTCGTCCGCGGCGGCGTCAACGGCTGACGGGTGCCCTGGCAGATTCGTGGGGGAGGGGGGGGGGAGAGGGGCGAAGGAGGCAAAAGGGCCCGAAAGGCAAGTATTAAGCATTGACTTGTGCAATCTTGGAGTTCCCGAATGCGCCTAGGGCTGCCCCAAGCGACAGCGTTGATCTTCCCATCGGCGGTGGCCCGTGTGCTGCTGACTTCAGCTCTTTGGGGAATCGGCTAGAGATGGATTGGGCCAACAAGGCTGGCCAAAGGCGAGCGACGGCGTTGACGCGAACAGCTAAAAATTTCCAACGTCTTGGTTCTGCCCCAGGCATGGCTTCGGCTCGGGGACGCGTATCGCGTGCCTACCCGTCGCCCATGTGTGTGGCTCAACGGCCGCCTCTGGCAGCCCAGCTCAGGGTCTTGGCCGGGGACAGCGTTATCGACCTCATCTCGGAGTGATTTATTCCGTCGTGAAAGGATTCCACAAACCACGGCCCTATCGCCCCCCCTTTTACACTTTGCTCGGCACCGGATGATCGGTTTGCATCTCATGTTGGTCTCCATTTCCGGTCTGGGGTCCTTGCGGGAACCCGATGCTATTCGCCTACGCGCCCGGTACCACTGCCCAATCCGTTGCCGGTGGCGGGCCATGGAGGGCATGGAGAGGGGGGGGGGGGACGAGGGCTCCAGCCACAGTTTGGCTGAGGGGACGGCATGGGATGTGGGATGGGATGAGATGGATGGATGGATATGGATGCACTGCTGCGAGGTGCCACCATGACGTGCGTGCCCTCTCTTGCCAATTCGGTCGCTCTCCATCCCCCCGGTTCTTGTCTTCGCCGGCTCTCGACATGGATTTCCTTGTTTTTTCCCTGGACTAGACTCGTCGAGTGACAGTTCCTGGCCCGGTGGAGAAGAAAAGCTGCCTCTGCGGTCACGATCGGCCTAGCTGGCGTCCGTGATTCCTGGCGTGCCATCTAATATTATAGTGACCCTGCTCGCATTATACCGCACCCCTGTCCCCCATCAACTTTGGTGGACCTTTCCCTGTCCTGCAAGAGCAGAACATTTTTCTGCCCCCGTCGTTGCCACGCAAGTCGCCCGGCATCTGGGCCATTGGGCTTTTCCTCTGGGCCAGGGAGAGCCGTGGAAAATGGTGCCTGCTGCTGTCATGCCGCTTTTGCTGTCCACCGCCAGCGCACTCGGGGCTAACCCAGCCCAGCAACGCTTGGAGCGAGGCGCGTTTCATCTGTCGTCTCCCCCCAATAGGCGGTGACATTTCGCCTGCTTCCATGTCTGCTTCGAGACAGTCACCTCCTCCATGGCTTGGTTGGGCAGGGGTCCGGCTGCAGCAAATTGCCGTCTTGACAGGAGAGCCGTGCATTGAGCGTGCTACCCTCCCTTCCTGGTAGGGCATCACGGCCCTTGGAGGGGGAACGTCCCATGAGTGCCCATGTGTGGCATCCGGGGGAGGGGTGTGTGCTGTTTCTATGTATATCCAACACCCCAGGAAGACCGTGGCCATGGCATAAGATTCTCTAATTGACTAGCTGCCCCCCTCCCTGGCCCATGGTTGGCAGCCTGTCTCCGCAGCCTAACACAGGACGGGGTACGGTGTCTTCGCAGGGCAGGACGCATCTTGATGGCTTTTAGCCTGCAAGCATGAAAGAGCGGCAGCACAAGATCCACACTCTTTGTGACCCTGCTCTGGGACTCGATCATCAGACGATGTAATGCGTCCCTACCTCCAACGCCCCCCCCCCCCCCCTCTCCGGGCAAGGCCCTGCCCTGCGTTGCGTTCCTAGCTGTGGGAAGTCTTAAATAAGGACCCTGGCCCGGGAAACTAGAGACATGTTGACGGAGTCGATGTTCTGGACATTCTGCTCTACGAAACGGCGACGCTCTTACAAAAAGATAGCACCCTCACTCTGACTCGCTCCTTTACAATAATTGTTTTTCTCGACTCTCGGGTCGACTCGTATTGTTTCTTATATAATCAACCTTTTGCCTCTGCTCTGCATGTTGGGCCTCACAACCCCGGTTTGGATCACACGCATGTCAAACACGCTCTTTTCCATCCTTCGATAATCCGACGACGATAATTCACCTCCAACCCCACTGTGCAACGCTCTTCAACCCTCCACCACGGGCCACTACTGTCTCATCCACTGACAGAAGCGGGAAGGCTCCTTGACCCTAAGCATTCATCCCGACTCGGACGGACGACACATGTGCCCGGCTTCTCGGCAGCTAATATCGCAGTTGACTTATAGCTCAACGCTTCACCGCGAGGACGAGACGACAGTCGCACGCGACCCCGCAGGCTGCCGCGACGTCTTTCTCTCAGGCAACCCAGTCCCTCTCCTCCGCGACGCAGCCCGCAAGGGCTCCCTCTCATCAAATTCTTTCCATCCAGAGTCCGGCGACCGTCCAGAGCGGTTCGCTCTGGCGGAACCCATGTTTCGGAGGCACGCTGGCGGGCACCTATCGAGTAGGGGACTACAATGTGGACTACTCTGGCCAGGAGTCCCATCCGGGAGAGCAGAGCCAGCATCAGCACGCTTATGACTCGTCCGCGCACCAACGTCCCCGTCATCAGCAGCAGCACCGGCCGTCGATTCACCTCCCGGGAGCCACGGCCGCTGGTCTTCATGAGGCTCCCGACCCCAACCCGCACGCACAGCACCCGGCCATGGCCCAACACCACCAGCACCCGACCCCTCAGATGGTGATGGACCCGTCCCAGCTGGGCCATCACCGCCTCGGCCCAGCGCACTTTGGGACCCCGGGGCAGGTGGTTGCGCCCATGTACCAGGCCATGTCGACGCCGACTCCCACCCACTCGCGACACCCCGGAGCCGGATCCAAACGCCCGCGCCCGAGCGACCTCGACCTCTCCGTCTCTGGCCTCTCCGACCTGGACCACGCCGACCTCCAGAGCATGCAACAGACCCCCCTGGGCGCCGCCTACGCCCAAGCTGCCGCCGTTGTCACCCAGTCGCAGCAGCCGCCGACCCATCACCACCACCACCTGCCCGACTCGGGCCCCCCCTCCAAGATGATGCGCCGAGACGACGGCGGCGGAGGTGCCCCGAGCGTGGTGGGACAGGCCGGCATGCCCTCTCCGGCGCCGAGGCCGCGAGGGCCCAAGCTAAAGTTTACTCCAGAGGACGACCAGTTGTTGATCGAGCTGAAGGAGAACAAGAACTTGACCTGGAAGCAGATTGCGGATTTCTTCCCGGGACGATCTTCAGGAACCCTACAGGTGCGGTACTGCACCAAGCTAAAAGCCAAGACGACGCATTGGACTGAAGAGACGGTAAGTAAAGAGAATATCTTGTTTGCAAACTCATCCCCCCCCCTGTGCGGCTCTCTGAACACCACCTTCGAACATTCATGCTCTCTCTATCCCTGCCCAACTGGGCCATGGTGCCTACGAGACAACTAGCAACAGCAGACTAACAGTTTTTGCCTATAGGACCAGAAACTTCGCAACGCTCTCCAAGACTACGAAAATGAAAAATGGCGGATTGTAGCCAACAAAGTCGGCACCGGGTTCACCCCTGTGGCATGCCGGGAGCGGGCTGAACAGCTGGCAGGAGGAGGAGACCCCACAGCCTTGTCCCAGTCCATGTCACCTGTTGCTGCCTCGGCAGCCGACTCCGGCGATGTGATTTACACGCAGCAGCTTCAGTGAACGGAGGACAGGAAGCAGAGACCATTACCGGTAACATAACAGGGGCCCGCGCGGCTCGGGGCTTGTTCTAGCAAAGCTCCTATAGCGCAAGTGATATGGGAGTTGCCCGGAGGCATGACTGAAAAACAAGATAGCAAAATGCACGAACCGAGGCGAGCTCTCCGTGGCAGCACTTTACATCACTTGACCGATGCCTGGTCCTATTATCACTAAACACTGGGATTCCTAACCGACATCACGTCGAATAATTACGGTTAACGAGACTTCATCAAACATTTTCTCGGCGTCGGAGTTTCCTGCTTCTCTTGGGACCAATCCCAAGGCAACGTTGCTAGCGTTCGAGCGCGAACACATCACCATCACCGACCACCTATAATACACCCCCCTTTTTTTCCTTTTACCAAACAACGCACGACACCCGGGGTACGCGAAGTATGAGATCTAGAAACAGAGCACCCCTTTGAAACGACTTGACTTTTTTCTTTCTCTCTCCACTCTTCTTCGATTACTCTATTTGCAGATCGGCATCATTATCCTTCGTTCATCGACACCGATTTCCTTACACTCTTTGGCTTCTTTATACCACTCTCACGTTTTTTCTAGAGCCCTTGCGAATCAAAACTTTTTTTCTTCTCGTTTTGTTGTCTCTAATGTCTTCTTCTTAACAACCTCCAATTTATTCTACTTTTTAGTCCACTACACACGTTCCACGATCTCCTTTGTTTCTCTTTTCTTTGCGTGTTACGAAAATCTAAATAGACTTGGGAAAGCTGGCAGGGGAGCAATGCATGTACTTAATGGAACAACACACACCCCCGGGTCTCTCAGGCACGTCCCAAGGCGCTTGGGCGGCTCGTGATTCCCTCCCCAGGGGACTTTCGATTGGCGGCGCCGGAGCACTTTGGAAACTTGGAAGACTGAGAGACGGCCCGGCGGGATGTGGGCGCCTTGGCTAGTTTGCGAATGATGCGGCAGAATTCGGGGATGGGACTTTTCTCTTTTCGGAACACGGAGCAGGATGGCAAAACAAAAAAAAAAAGAAGGCTGGGAGACGGGCGGGGGGGTGTGTGCGCGATGATGCGAGGGAAATGCCAGGCGTTTCTTTGGATACCATTGGGAATGGGCCTGGAACTGACGGAACAGCTAGATTACGGGGAATATGACATTCGCGGGTGGCCTGTAAGAGGCCCTTTTTTGATAGTTATTGAAATATTGGAATCATAAGATGCATTTCTACTTCGGCGTATTTTGCTACCTCGTCCGACAAAGTGGTTCTGCAGTCATGCATATACTCTTAAACGACCACGGAGGCAATCGAGCCATCTCGGCACAGGCCTTGACTCGAAAAGCCCCGTAGGGTTGTACTACATCTTACCGACTCACGGCTAAACAAACGGCTCACGCACTCCGTACCAGACTTTTTGAGATTTGTTCGCCACCCCTCTCCCCCGGCTGTACGCGGGGACGATACCTCATCGACTATAGGTGTCCCTCTTACATTCGAAAATATAGGCCAGCGTCGGGCGGAGACACCCCCCCTGCCACGTAGCCTTGGGGGGGGGGGTGTTTTTTTCCTCCACTGTGGCTAAGTTTCGGTGAAGACGGGATAGTGATGATGAAGCCTTGAGGCTTGGAAGAGAAAGCAAAAGAAAACCCCCCTCCCTCTTTCGCCCCTAAAAAAAATCTGCAAGGCATCACGAGTCCATGACGTTCCATGATTTTCCGATTCCTGGTACAGCGCATTGGCTTTTTGGCTCGTGTATGTAGATCAGCGGTAACCCTCCCCCCCCCTCCCCCCTAGTCGGTGTGATGAGCGTGATTCGCGCATGAAACGTCGACGGCGTGCCTGCTTCGGATTCAAGGGCAGAAGAAAGAAGAGGAAGAAAAAAAAAAAAAGGGCCTGGGGGGTGTAGGGGAGGGAACGGGAGGATCACCGGCCGCAGCCTTCAACTCCGACCGCCGTACACCCTTATGGCGCTGGGAGAGGGGGGGGATAGGGACGCGGAGGCTGCCGGCGTGCATCATCTGGTGGTCTGGGTCTTTGGGGCGGCGAGCAAAAGGGCAGCCCGCATTCCAAGGGTCAAGTTTGGTACGCGAAATGCTCGTCACACTGCATTGCAGCAGGCAGTGACGGCGGCAGCGGCATTGCAGAAGCAGCAGCAGCAGCAGGCCCCGTTGGGCTCCAAAAAGGGCGAACGGGGGGGGAGGAGGGAGGGGGCTGAACCCAGAGACCCGGAGAGAATGGAAACAAGACGATTCGCCGGTGGGCGGTGCGTTTCATGGTGACGTGTTTTGCGGTGAGGGACTAAATGGCTGAAACGACCCCGTTGGCGGTGGTTAAGCGCAGGCGATGGGAATTCGCAAAGTGGACGACGAACACGACCTCTGTCGTCCGGAATTGGCCAGTTGACGATACCGCGGATGGGGGCAAGTCTGGGGGGAGGGTCTTCCTTGGCGCCCCTGTCCCTGCCCACCGGAAACCCGCCGACAGACAGCCTTGAGTTGTTGCAGCCGCCTTGTCATTGCCATTGACTCATCGTGGTCGACTTGGAACCAGAGGCCAGAGTTGGAAACGTGGGGGGGAAGGATGGAGGAAGCTGGGGAGGGGTCACCCCAAAGCGGTTCCATGTCATTGCTGGCAGTCTGTCAAGAAACATCCTTCAAGAAACATCATCGCCAGAGCACTTGAGAAATCTCCGACCCGCATTCGCCTAAGAGACGGCCATGCCTCTCAAAAGGAGGGTGGGAACCAGGACCTCCGATCTGTCCGGGTCTCTGATCTGTATTGCGACACCCCGGATGTTTCCATTGCGACGTTGACGGACCCTAAAACCCAACAACCGAAAGCCAATGCTTCGTCATGTCTTTGTAAACTCGACAGCCAAAAAAAATCCCTTCCGGTAAGAGAAGGGGAAGGGGGGGGGGGGCTATAATGGCTCGAGTTTAGAGGTTGCATCGGCTCGCCCACAAGACCCTCGCGATAACACCAGAAACGGGGCCTAGCGGTTGCTGCAATGCGACCCTGGCCTAGGAATATGGGCACCACTCTTCTCTCTGGCGGCTAAGGGCGAACAGGCCCAAATCAGACAAGCCAGCTTGGTTGGTGAAAATCCAAGTTGTGGTGGCTAGCGCGACGATAATTGCCGTCTTATGGACCTATATGTGAAGTGCTATTACCGGTGACGATCCTGGTAATTTTTCAACAAAGAAACAAAAAACACGCCACTCACGGCAAAAAACCCTGAGGTTTGTAATATAGGTTAAATTCTGGGGAGTGGAGCAGAGTCCCGAAAGCCGTCTGTGGCCCTGTGGTTATTCGTTTATAGGCGCCGTTCTATATCGCGTGTGTTTCGGAGCGGCTAGCTTGGCTCCGGTGTGGGCAACTATATCAACGTGGGGGAAACGTGATCCATGCGCAGCGATGTCAAGCATAAGTTCTTGTCTCTCTGCCCAAACGAGCCCTGCCTGTTTTCCTAAACGGGACGTTGCCCTTCGGTATCGAAATGAGTCGCGAGTTGATCGACATGCAACGTTCTCCCGGCCTCCACCAGGCCGACCAACGTCCGATGCCCGGTTACATCCAAGCTCGGATCAAGATAAGCAGCGGTCTCTATAAGCCAGCCGTTGAAGTCCCTGACCTCTGTTGGTCGGCCCGCCCGGACATCTTGCAGCATTGAGCTAGTGTTCTCTCGGACCTTGTGGCCGACCTGATAGACCAACTCCCTCAGGCGCGGGTACGAGAACCTCTCGTGGAGGCCTCGGGAAGACGTGTCGAGGGTGGAGCTGGAGCCTTGAATTGCGGACTTGTTTTCGATGATTTCAGCGCTGCTTTCATGGGACACAAGAAGCTGGAGCACTTGGCTGGCCTCGCGCAGGAGCTGCTCTATAACCCTGGCGATGACGCCATCCGGATTAGTGAACAAGGCCCCATTCTTGCAGTTGAGAATGCCGGTTAAAGGGTTGATGATTGCGTTGATGACCAGCTTTTCCAATTGAAGTATCCAAAGTTCGGGCCGCGGAACAGACCTCCCATCCAGATGGGGTGCCTCAACAATTTGTTTGATCAAGTAGCTAGTCGTGTCACTCGACGATTGATTCGGAAGTACTGGCCCGACGGCAACGTCTGCCAGGGACGCGTGATAACTCTTAAATGGTCCTTGGGATGTCACACCATGTGTCGTGACGCATGCAAGGAAGCTTGGCGCATCTGAAGCCTGGTATCGATGCGACCTGTATGCAAGTCCATGAGGCGGCCAGAGCTTGGACATGCCGTTCTGAACAAAAACAACAGTACTCGTATGATCAAGATATGCTCGAAGCCGATCTACCTGTGGCAATGCTGCAGATGCTTTTGTTGTGACGATTAGGTTGTTCAGCTTTCTGCCATCCGATATCTCACGAACGGGTCCATTATCTGGCCGAGTGTCTGTCCACCATTCAATCTCAAAATTCTTGTTCGCCTCCAAGACGCCCGAGCGAAGTATCTCAATACCCTGGCCCGCCTCCCATTGTTCTAACAGCTCTTTCCTGTGAACAACAAGGGTAATGGGCGGGTTATCGGGAGCCTGAGCCAGGCTGGCGGCATAAAGCCGGCCCAGGTTGCCGATTCCGAGGATAAAAATCCGGCGATCCAAGTCATTGGAGACAGCTGGAGCGAGTCCGCCCTGGAGTCCAATGTTGGAAAGACCCCATGCGTATAATTTTGGCGGAGGTTCTTTGTCCGACAAGACTGACGCCAACCATGATGGTTGTTGAGATGACATTCTTGTTGAGAAGGAGATGGACCTGGAGTAGCGAGGCAGGGAGTGAAGCAGCCGCGTGTGGTTCGCAATTGATCCGACCAGCTTCATTCTTATATGATAGCAAAGTTCTAGAGGCCTTCCAAGTGCGATATCAGGTTACGTCGATATGAAATTGAGCGTATACCGTGAACCCTCGTCTTCAAAGGGTGATATGATTGCCAAAGCTGTGAAGTCCAATTATCAAGTGGAGAGATATAGAAGATCCTCTGTCAAGTTTCCTTCGGGTTTTAAAGGTGAAATTGGTATGTGGGCATATGTATAAGTGGTCGCGAGTGTATTAGCCCAGTACTTCAAAACACTCTCAATGCCATGTCGTTGAGATGAGATGCGGAGTTGACGCATGTTGGAATATTGAGGTGTGGCTGAGAGATCAACAGTGGCCAGTGCTGTGGGGCCTCGCTCTGATTTGCCTCACAACTGCCTTCTTGTGTTGTGGCGTTGCCGCTCCGTCGGGTGCCTAAAATCTCGTTGCCAATCAGAGCACGTGCCACCCAAACTTAGCACGCCCTTTAGTCGTCACTTGGTTGCTCTCATGCCTCCTGTGCATCATTCATCAAAACGAACATCAATTTCATCATTTCACATCCCCGCATAGGCATCAGCTGGAGCACCACCGGGTTTAAGATGATCTCAGGCCGCGTACGATAAGTCTCGGGCCGTCGACTGGAGCTTAGGGTCTTAGGGGAAGGGGAGTTGCCTACCCTAGTGTGCAGCATCCTTTCAAGTTCACGCTCTTTTTGCCTTGAGGCTTTCACTCGACTATTCTGGTATAACTCTGCAAGAAAATAGACAAGAGGGCGGGAAAGATTTTTACTTCTTCGTTTGAGTTCGACATCTTATGACGACAACCGGACTTTCCAGCTCTGCCATTTTCTCCTAGTTGCGAGCAAGTCACACCTGTTCATCTCATCTTCAACATTGTCGATTTTCAACGGGATATTTCGCCATACTGAAAACATGGCACCCGAAGAAGATACTCAGAGAGACGAGGCGGAGTCCCGTGCTGCCCTCCTCGGCCGCATGGTAGCTGCAGCGCAAGAAGGGACCTCACAAAATGACGAGCCTGTTCCCGAAACGGAGGGTTTGAATGAAGAAGATGCGCTGAGAAACTTGACTGGAACAGTCAGAGACCAAAATGACTTGGAAAGAGACATCACCATTCAGGCCAATGCGGCTTTGATGGAGGCAGAAGACAAAAAGGACCAGAACCGAATCGACAAGCTCCAGGCAACTAAGCATCGGCTGCAGCTCCAGCTAGACAAGGAAGAGAAGCGGCTCGAGAAGGTCTTTGGAAACCCCTACCAGGCCCGAAACGTTCAAAAAGAAATTGCAAAGTTGCAGGGTGAAATTGACCAAATCAGTGGCGATATTTCTGATTTCCAAGCACGAATCGACAAGCGCCACCAAGAAAATCCGCTAGATGACGGGAAGCATTCCAAGTCTAAGCGACTGCCTGGCGAGAGCCATCGTGACTATCTCATTCGCACTGGAAAAATTACCCCATTTGCCAAGATTGGCGGACCGCGACCAGCGGGCATTGAGGGTCAACTCGCCGACACGATTCTGGATGCGGAGGAGGAAGCGGCTGCCGATCAGCTAGAGGTCGAGGGGGAGGGCCCTGCCTCTCACCAGCAACTTCGACGGCCTGGATTCGCAGATGAGGTCGAGACCCAAGTCACCAAACCAGAGACCACTGTGGTTGAGAGTGAATTTTCTCTCAGACCAAGGAAAAAGAGACGCGTTCAGAAGGAGCAAAGTCCTTCGTCTGATTTTGAACCAGATGGATCCGAATTCGAGTCGGACCACGCTGTATGGCAACAAGGGACAGACGACGATCTCATTCGGGAAGACCGCCGCAAAAAGAAGACAAAAGCAAAGACTGTTGATGGGGAAACCATTGATCTTAGCAAAATCGATGATGGAAATGAGGCTTTCTATAAACGGAGGTTGAACGACTGGGTGTCCCGGAGAAGTCGGGCTCGACGGGCTCGTCGGCATAATGCTTCTGCGGAGGCAGAAGAAAGCGACGATGAAGAGGACGAATGGTTCAAACCTGCCCCTGATGTTCCCGATTACCAGTTCGGAGATGGCCTCAAGCTGCCTGGTGACATTCATCCCTCCCTGTTTGGTTACCAGAAAACCGGTATCCAGTGGCTTGCTGAGTTGCACAAGCAGAACGTTGGCGGCATCGTTGGCGACGAAATGGGCTTGGGGAAAACCGTGCAATTGATCGCGTTCATTGCTGCACTTCACTACAGTAAAAAGCTTAAGCGCCCGGTTATTGTAGTGGCACCAGCAACCTTGCTCCGGCAATGGGTGAGCGAGTTCCATCGCTGGTGGCCTCCTCTTCGAGTCTCAATTCTGCACGCGTCAGGCAGCGGCATGCTGAACCCTAAGCATGAAGACGATTATGACTTGGATAATTACCGTCCCATCGCGAGCAAGTCAGGAAAGGCTGCAAGGAGGATTGTTAATGGTGTGGCTAAGAACGGATATGTTCTTGTGACGACTTATACGGGTCTCCAGACCTATGCAGAAGAACTGCTACCTGTTCAATGGGATTATGCAGTCCTGGACGAGGGACATAAGATCCGCAATCCCAATGCTGAAATTACTGTCACTTGCAAGGAGCTCAACACTCCCAATCGTGTCATTCTCTCGGGAACGCCGGTTCAAAACAATCTGACCGAACTCTGGTCACTGTTCGACTTTATTTATCCAATGCGACTGGGTACCTTGGTCAACTTTAGAACTCAGTTCGAGATTCCGATCCGACAAGGTGGCTACGCCAATGCCTCGAATTTACAAGTCATGACGGCAGAGAAGTGTGCCGAAGCACTCAAGGAGACCATTAGCCAGTACCTGCTTCAGCGCCTCAAGGTGGACGTTGCTGCCGATCTTCCCGAGAAGACTGAACAAGTCCTCTTTTGTAAGCTCACCGATGGGCAGCGTGGAGCATATGAAACCTTCCTCAAGTCAGACGAGGTGTCGGCCATCCTCCAGCGACATAGGCAATCGCTATATGGCATCGACATCTTGCGCAAAATTTGCAACCATCCTGATCTCCTTGACAAGAATCTGGGACAAAAGGTCGGATATGAATATGGCAGCCCAAAGCTTTCGGCCAAGCTGCAGCTTACCAAGGATCTGTTACAAAAGGTTATGATTCCCAATGGTCACAAGTGTCTTCTCTTCTCTCAGGGAAAACAGATGCTTAACATTATCGAGAAGTGTATGAGAGATTGCGAAATCTCTTATCTTCGCATGGATGGCGAAACGCCCGTGGACCAGCGACAACCGATGATTGATCGCTTCAATGAAGATCCTGATATCCACGTATTCTTGATGACCACCCGCACGGGTGGATTGGGAACCAACCTGACTGGGGCAGACCGCATCATCATATTTGATCCAGATTGGAATCCATCAACTGACCTGCAAGCGAGAGAAAGAGCCTGGAGGCTGGGCCAGAAAAAGCCAGTGAAAATCTACAGATTAATGACCGAGGGCACAATTGAGGAAAAGATTTACCACCGTCAGATTTTCAAACAGTTCATGACAAACAAAGTCTTGAAAGACCCAAAGCAGCGGAGTTCTTATGATTTGTCGGATCTTTATGACCTTTTCAGCTTCAATCCAGCCGGAGAAGCTGGCGCTCAGAGAAGCGATGTTTTCAAAGGGGCTGAGGTAAATATTCAGGGCAGTGCTCCAGACGGCGCGGAGGCGAAGAACCTTCAGCCCATAAGCAGCGTAAATGACGAGGAAAAGAAGGAGCTTCAACAAATGAGTTTGGTGGCCGCCATGGAAGACTTTAAAGAAGACGAGTCTGCGCATGACGAAAGACGCATGCTGCAAGGAATCTTTGCAAAATCCGTCAATAGCGCCTATGACCATGAGCAGATTGTCAACGGCCCCCAGAAAGCCAAGGCAGACATGAGTGTACTTCGACATGAAGCAAACCAGGTTGCTCGGCAAGCAGCAGCGCATCTTCGTCAGGCCGGAGTTGAAGCCCGCCGGGTCCCGATCGGAACAGTAACATGGACCGGTGAAGTCGGGCAAGCGGGACGTCCAGGGGCGAATCGCCGTCGAGGAGGACCAAGCTCGGCAGGCATTATGAGCAACCTCGCCGATCGTCAAGGTTTAGATGGTGGCAGTGGAAGCAGTTCTCGTTCTGGAACGCCTGGCTCGGATCGAAACCTCAAGGCCAAGGATTTCATCGCCATGATCAAGGCGTTTGTTAATCGACATGGGGGGCGTGTTCCCAGCAAGATGCTCGTAGATCATTTCAACCCGTACTGCCCAGGCAAGAAGCAAAGCGACGAGTTCAAGGCTGCGCTTGACAAAGTTGCCGTGTTATCTAAAACTGGCGGAAGCGGTAGGGGTATGTGGTCATTGAAACCCGGGATAAAATAGAGATCTAATCCCAGGGGGCATTAACATGGGGGCATGGATTTTGGGAGTTCGGATACCCTATTATTACAGCTAATTAGAATTAGACATTCACAGTGGACAAGGTAAATAATTGATTGGTCATCATCGTTGATTGTTCGCGACTACATCTGTGTGACATCACGAAAAGTCTCACGCAGGAGAATTGATTTGATCAGGAGATGATTCATGGGCCTTCTTTGGGCGAATTCATAACTGTCTGCAGCTTCCTAACCGAATACCGGAACAGGCGCAGCAGCGCAGACTGGAGACCAGGCACAATAGCCGTTCTCCTCGTGATTCTCAACGCCACAGAGGAACCAGATAGCGAAACTCCTGTCCAATCCAGGCCACCCAATAAGCGAGTAGCTTAGAGACGGCGACCACGGCGACCACCCTTGCGACGAGTAGAGTCGGAGGGGGTAGGAGTAACGTCCTCAATGCGGCCGATCTTCATGCCAGCACGGGCAAGGGCACGGAGGGCAGACTGGGCACCGGGGCCGGGGGTCTTGGTACCGTTACCTAGATGTGAATTAGCATCCCGCCCGAAAAATCTGACTGTGAATGAGGGGCTATCACTTACCACCAGTGGCACGGATCTTGATGTGGAGAGCGTTGATGCCGAGCTCCTTGCAGCGGGCAGCGACGTCCTGAGCAGCCAACATGGCAGCGTAGGGGGAGGACTCGTCACGGTCGGCCTTGACCTTCATACCACCGGTAACACGGCAGATGGTCTCACGGCCACTGGAATCACCCATGTTAGCCTCAGGAACCACCAAATCTTGCGATTGAGCTAATCGAGCTCATTGTTTCTGCTATTTCAAGGGTTGACGAACCTGAGATCGGTGACGTGGACGAAGGTGTCGTTGAAGGAAGCGAAGATACGGGCAACGCCGAAGACGAGCTCGCCTGTGAAAACGCCATGTTAGTCAAGCTGGTCGGATCGCTTTCTCGATTTCGGGGCTCGCAGCAACTCCATGTCGAGGGGGGAGAGGGCGCGGATGCATACCATCACGGACGGAGGGGCCCAGGGAGATGTTCTCCTGGGGAGCACGGGCAACCTTCTTGGGGGGCATTTTGAAATTGGCGACGACTGGTACACTGTCACTTGGCTGTTGAGAATGAGGTTCTCTCGATGGTTTTCCGCGCCGACGCCAATTTGGTCCGAGTGGGCTGTCGAGCGGTGGGGTGCGGCAGAAAAATCGGTCGCGAAAATTCGTCGTGGGCAAACAGAAAGCCCTGCCCTAGCCAATTTTTTTTCGCAGGTGGGTCCGTGCAATTCCCCCCAAGTTTAAGGAAAAAGGCTGGCCTCCCTCTTTTTTTCTCTTCTCGCGAGCTTCACCGACAACCACTAACCGACCCTCACCACAGCCGTCGTCGTCAAAATGGGTGCTACGTATGTTCTTCCTCCTTGATCCCATCGATATGGGCGGACGCCCGGTCCCGAGTTCTTTTGCAGATTATCGTGGTCCTCTCGCTGGATGAGTCGCGGTCTCACGCAGACCGTCGACCTGCCAGCTCGATCTTTCTCGGACTTCTCCCTCGGTCGGCCAGGCTTGGAACATAGACTGGACATTGAGAGATGTTGCCTGGGGTGTTGGAGATGAAGGCTCCGGCCTTCTCTCTCAAATTGATTGTCGTCAGGGTACTCGCAATTGGCTGAAAATGCCTTCCTGCTGAGCCAACCCTTTACGGACAGAATTTTCCTGAGCATTCACTTGCTCGGGGTGTTGTCGGATGAGCGATACAGAGACTTCCCTCCGGGGATTGCCCCTTTGGTGGCGTCTCTTGTCTCACCGATTAAATTCATCTCTCGAGTCAGCCAAAGCGGAGAATGTCGCATTGCAACAATTCTCGCACCGGCGCTCTGTTCCATACCACAACGTGGTATTTGGACTGCGAACTAATCTGAATTTTGCAGCGTCCCTACCAACGACCAGATCCTGGTCCCTGAGACCCTTCTCAAGAAGCGCAAGTCTCAGGAGAAGGCCCGCGCTGAGCGCACCGCCGCCGTCGAGAAGAAGAAGGCCGTGAGTACTACCCATTACCTTTCCTGGCTTTATGATGCACAACACACCTATCAACTAGACAATCGTCAATGTTGTTGATATAATTAACCTTCTTTCGGGTCTGACAAAGCCTGATCAATTCACATTTTTTGCAATCGATCATGAAGACAAGTAACTAACTGTCTTCCCAGGCCAACAAGGAGAAGCGTGGCGTCATCTTCAAGCGTGCTGAGAAGTACGTCAAGGAGTACCGCGATGCTGAGCGTGAGAAGATCCGTCTCCACCGCGTCGCCAAGCAGGAGGACTCTGCCTACATCCCTGCTGAGGCCAAGCTGATCTTCGTCGTCCGTATCAAGGGTATCAACAAGATGCCCCCTAAGCCCCGCAAGATCCTCCAGCTCCTCCGTCTCCTCCAGATCAACAACGGTGTCTTCATCAAGGTCACCAAGGCCACCACCGAGATGCTCAAGGTCGTCGAGCCCTGGATCGCTTATGGTTACCCCAACCTGAAGTCCATCAAGGAGCTCGTCTACAAGCGTGGATACGGAAAGGTCAACAAGCAGCGTGTTGCTCTTACTGACAACGCCATCATCGAGGAGACCCTCGGCAAGTACGGCATTGTCTGCATGGAGGATCTCATCCACGAGATCTTCACCGTCGGCCCCAACTTCAAGCAGGCCTCCAACTTCCTCTGGCCCTTCAAGCTCAGCAACCCCAACGGTGGCTTCCGCCCCCGCAAGTTCAAGCACTTCATCGAGGGTGGTGACCTTGGCAACCGCGAGGATGCCATCAACGCTCTCATCCGCCAGATGAACTAAAGTGTTTTCCTGCAAAAAAAGGTTAATGGGATCGGTCATTAGGACTCAAAATAAGCATGGTTGCTCGGCGTTTGTTGTCATGACAGGGATTTATGGGAATTGATACCGTGATGAATGACACTCGAGTTTCCAATTCTATTCTGTGATGGTGTTTTGTGATTGTGACTGTTCCGTGTTCCGTGCTATCATGTGCACTGTATGTCCTCCCATTCATCACCTTGCCCTCCTCTCCTGTGGAGTTCAAGTACCGGTTCGGGCAGTGGGTGAGACCCATGTTGGAACGTGATTGGAGCAGGGGTATGAATAATCTATGTACATGTGGGCCGGGCCTCAAGGTAGTTTACATCATCGGGGCGACGTGCCGAAGCCACCGTTATTATCTGTTAAGGCTTAATATCGAAGCTGGTTCCGCATCCGCAACTACTTGTAGCATATGGGTTGTCCACAATCTTGAATTGGGATCCAATCAACTCCATTGTAAAGTCCACCTTGCTGCCCTTGAGCAGGTCGAGAGAGGGCTCGTCGAGAATAACTTTGGGTCCTTCTTCGGAAGCCGAGGCCGGGTCGACGTCGTCGGGGAGGTATTGGAAGATGGTGTCGTCTTCGTTGATGGCCGATGACCACTCGGGAGAGTCCCGTGGGGGCAGGGTAATGAGACTCATGAGATATTGAAAACCATGGCAACCACCGCTCTCGACCTGGATGCGTAGGGCAAGGTTGGGGTTGCCATCCTTCTCCATGATTTTAGATAGACGCTTCGGGCTGTCAATGACATTGTTCGGGGATGGGAGAGAGCAGGGGAACGTACCGCGGCTGCGCGAGGGGTAATTTCCAGCAGCATGTCGTTTCCGTCCTCATCTTTGGGGCTGTTCAAGATTGACCGTGTTTGTTGGCGCGGGGCAGAGCTCGAGAAGTGACGTATTGAAGGAACTCGGATATTCAACGACTGCGAAGACCTATGCGTAGAGTTTCGTGGATATGCTGAGCGGCACCGCGAGGCAGTCGAGAATTGAGCAGATCGGGGGGCGCATCGTGGGAGTAGAAACTCTAAAGTAGAGGAAGACTGCGAAGCCGACGAGGACCAGGTGCGATTGGCGAGCTGCAGAAACGAGCGAGCTGCCGAGGGTGCATTTTCGCAGCGTAATCGGGGCATGGCTAACGGGCGTGCGGGCAGCAATATCGTGTCTGGATAAGGATGAGGTCGGCGACAGCACGGCGGGAGAGAAGACGGTGGGTAGTTGTCGGGACGGGTGCGGTAAGCGTCTTTTTTGCTGAGAAATGCAAGAAGCCGAGCCAGTGACTGGTTTGCTCCATCTCGAAATTCTTGGGCGCCACAGCTCTGGAACCGGACCGGGGGCCGAGCAAAGGCGAATCGGAGTCCGAGGTACCTCGCCGCCTGCCACAGGCCGAAAGGGTACAAGCACCCAGCGTCCCAGCCGATTCTCGCAGAGTGGCTGCAATGTGTGGGCGAGAAAAAAAAAATCCCGGCTGTATTATGTAAGGCAGACGGCCCCTCGACCCGCTTATCGATAGCGGTTTGGGGCCTGTGACTCGTGAGTTGCGCATCGCTAAGCCCCAAGGTGCACGCCCCACCTCCCACCAAAAATCCTCAATTTTGCCTTGTGTCGAAACAACCCCGCGCACGCACCCAGCGAGTTTGACCCTGAACAGGCCACGACAAGTCCCAACTCGCCCATCATGTCTCGATTCTTCCGCGGCGGCAACGACAGCTCCAGCGACAGCTCCAGCGACGAGGAGGAGCTCTACTCCGAGGAGGAGGAGGAGGAGCAGGACGTCGAGGATTCTCAGGAGGAGTCTGAGGAGGAGGATTCCGATGACTCTGACAGCGACAGCGATGATGGTAAACAAGGAGCCAACAAGTTCTTGAAGGACGCGTCCTCGGAAAGCGATGACAGTGACGACGAGGTCCGAGCAAAAGTCAAGAGTGCCAAGGACAAGCGACTTGACGAGCTCGAGGCTTCCATCAAGCAGATTGAGAATGGCCAGAAGAACGGTGACTGGACTCTCATCTCGGCCGGTACGACACCCCCTTCACGAACCTCACCCCCTTCCCCGAAAATCTGGTCTCGACCGAACAAGGAAACGAAGACAATATATTAAAAAAAAAGAGTCTTTTTGCTAATATTAAAAATGTAGAGTATGACAAGTTGGTCCGCCAGGTCTCCAAGCTCCCCGGCAGCAAGCCCCCCAAGCCTTACATCCGAATTCTGGCTGAGCTCGAGGACTTCATGAACGAGGCCCTTGCCAAGCAGAAGGTCACCCCCAAGAAGATGAACGCCACCCAGGCCCGAGCCCTGAACGCCGTCAAGCAAAAGATCAAGAAGAACAACAAGGAGTTCCAGTCCCAGCTCGATGCCTACAGAGAGGACAAGGATGGCTTCATGGAGTCGTCTGAGGAGGAGGCCCAGCCCGCCCCCAAGGCCAAGAAGACCCCCAAGTTCGAGGTCGAGGCCCCTGTTGTCGCCGAAGAGACCGCCGTCGACGATGGCTTTGCCACCGTTGGCAAGGGCGGCAAGACTCTCCAGTACACCCCCGAGAGCATCTTCAAGCACCTCCGTGGTATCTTGGACTCTCGTGGAAAGAAGAACACCGACCGCCTTGAGCAGATCAAGGTGATGGAGAAGCTGGGCGAAATTGCCAACACTCCCTACCAGAAGATCCGTGTCCTCCTCACCATTGTCTCCGCCCGATTTGATCTCGGCAGCGGCACTGGCAACACCATGCCTCTGGAGCACTGGAAGGCCGCTGAGAAGGAGCTCGCCGCCCTTCTCGAGGTTCTCGAGAACAACCACGACTACGTCGTCGTCGAGAACGCCGAGGAGTGGGATGACGATGAGAAGCCCCCTAGTCTCCAGCCCGGTGAGAAGTACATCAAGGTCCCCGGAAGCGTCGTCTCGTACATCGAGCGACTGGACGATGAGCTCGTCCGCTCCCTGCAGAGCATCGACCCTCACACATCGGAGTACATTGAGCGACTCCAGGACGAGGGCGGCCTTTACAACATCATCTTCCGTGGCCTCCTCTACTACGAGCACCTCCGCAAGGATGAGGCGCTTGACACCCCTCAAGACAGTGTCAACCGCATCGTCATGCGCCGCCTGGAGCACGTCTACTTCAAGCCCGCCCAGGTCGTCAAGACTTTCGAGGAGAACTGCTGGAAGACCGTCGGCGAGTCCGTCGAGTCCGTCATCACCCCCCGAGCCCAGGCTCAGGACGCCGGCAACCTCGTCAACGTGCTCTGCAACTACCTCTTCAGCAACAGCGACGGCATTATCCGTGCCCGAGCCATGCTGTGCCAGGTTTACTTCCTTGCTCTCCACGGCGAGTACTACAAGGCTCGTGACATGATGTTGATGTCGCATCTTCAGGAGAACATCCCCAACTTTGATGTCCAGAGCCAGATCCTGTACAACCGAACACTAGTCCAGGTCGGTCTCTGCGCTTTCCGCAAGGGCCTCGTCTACGACGCCCAGAACACTCTCCAGGAGATTTGCGGCAGTGGCCGCCAAAAGGAGCTGCTCGCCCAGGGCGTCATGATGCAGCGATACGGCCAGGTCTCTCCCGAGCAGGAGCGCCTCGAGAAGCAGCGACAGCTTCCCTTCCACATGCACATCAACCTCGAGCTCCTCGAGTGTGTGTACCTGACCTGCAGCATGCTGCTGGAGATCCCCCTGCTTGCCCAGACTGGCTCGTCCCCCGACGTCAAGAAGCGTGTTATTAGCAAGACATACCGTCGCATGCTCGAGTACCACGAGAGGCAGATCTTCACTGGCCCCCCCGAGAACACCCGAGACCATGTGATGCAGGCGTCCAAGGCTCTGGCTGCTGGCGAGTGGAAGAAGTCGATCGACTTCATCCACAGCATCAAGATCTGGGACCTCATGCCCAACGCCGAGGATATCAAGGCCATGCTCTCCAAGCAGATCCAGGAGGAGGGTCTGCGAACTTACCTCTTCACCTACGCCCCCTTCTACGACACCCTCGCCATCGAAACCCTCCGCTCCATGTTCGAGCTCGACGCCACCAAGGTGTCGGCCGTTGTCAGCAAGATGATCAGCCACGAGGAGCTGGCTGCCTCCCTCGACCAGGTCACCTCGACCGTCATCTTCCGCAAGGGTGTTGAGCTTAGCAGACTGCAGTCCCTCGCTCTGGCGCTGTCCGACAAGGCCAGCTCGCTCATCGAGACCAACGAGCGAACACTGGAGCAGCGCACCCAGGGCACATCAAATGCCTTTGAGCGACAAGGCGGCCGCGGCCGAGGCGGCCAGAGGACGGGCCAGCGCCAAGGACGGGGAGGTGCGCGAGCGGGCGGTAACACACAGCGACAGGCTGGTGGTACACAGTTCACGGGCGGTGCGCTGGGTGCGGCCGTTCGGGGTTGAGGGGAAATGGAATGGAACCGAGATGAAGGCGTCTAACGTTGCTTGCATTTTGCATGGGATGGTTGCTTTTTAATGAAAAGGGCGAGGATGCGAGGGCAACTCGCTACGTGTCACTAGGTTGAAACGGAATAAGGATACATAGAACTCGCCAGTATTCCACTCGAGTGTGAATGTCTGCGGTTTTTTGTGGTGAAAGTAAAAAGGAACGTCTCATTGCATATGTATGTGTTTATGGCGGGAGGCAAGACCAGGTAGAGAGATATGGCACACTCCGCGCCGATTGGATTTTAAATGAAAGGTACTTCAAAACATAGAGATTTGCGCACATGTCGATTGTGAAATGGATTGGGAGGAGAACAAGGGAGCAGCTCGTTTCGCTGGGAAATGGGACTTACGACATATCTCGAACATCAGGATGCTTGTCGGTCCAAGCCAGGCCCGTTAATCTAGTATGGGGGAGATGTAGTTCTTTTTCTGGAAGAAGCCGACCGACCCGACTCTGGTGTACTTGTCTTGACCTTGGCATGTGAGGCTTGGTACTCAAGCCGCCAAGGTTCGGACAGAACTTATCCGACCCAAACTCTATTGTATCGACTTCTTCTCACATTTTTCGGCAGTTGTTTTGCAATACTGATTCCGGAACTTGTGGTTTATGGGATCTTTCATGTAAAAGTAAATTGTAGGGCAATAGGTCGTCCGCGGGTTTTGGTGGTTTGCACAAGGTCACGTCCTCGTTAAAGCGTGGTTGAGGATTTTCCTGCACAAAGTCGTTCGTCGTCAAACGGCTGTTGGAAACCATCCACACAAAAGGATACTGCACATGCAAGGCACGTTTTATGTATGTGTGTATGGACAGCAAACAAACTACCCCATGCTTGGATAGCGCATAAACCAAAAATAAAATAAACTCTCGCACAAGGCAAGGGGTGAGCATATCCAGCCTCGGCGTCGACACCTATCGGTCGGATTTCTTACCGACGGTGATGGCCCGTGTCTATCACTCGGTGAAGTTGCGGACGCCGACCGGCGCACACACGGCGAAGCAACCTGGGCGGATCCCGGCTGCTGTTACGGCGGTGACCGACTTACAAAGAACTCTCTCTCTCTCTACCTGGCCGCTCGCTCCCCCACCTTTTTCTGTCTGTCTCTCTCTCTCCATGTCTCGGTCTCGGTCTCTGTTCTCTCTCAGCCCCTCTTCCTCCTCCCTCCCCCAGTCGGACAATCCTCGCACACCGAGAGGTGCATACCCGCGCGCGGCACCGTTCGTCGCCTGTGGGCTCTCGCAGCGACGCGCCGCGGATGACTAAGTTGGCGCGCGGGCCGTCGGGTAGACGCCGTACGATTTGGATTTTCCAGCCGGGCAATTGGCTGGGCCTGGTTGGAACTGGGGAACTTGTCTGGGTTTAGCCTGGCGATGAATGGATGAAGGAGGAGAGGGGGGGTTAAACTGCGTCTTACTGAGCGCACTTTTTTTAATGACCCCCCTTTTTTTGGGGGATGGTTTGGGAAGCCTGTTTTTTAAGGAATTGACCGGAATTTAAGGCTCTGTGGCGTTGAGATTTCCAATATAATACCTTCTCTCTTTTTCCCCGTCTCTCTGAAAGGGGGTTTTCTGTGGTGGGCTTTGTGTGTATGTGTGACATGCGGCTATTGCCTCGACAAAGTTTCACCCGCCCCAGCGCCGCCATTTACAATAGCCTCGCTTTCACTGGACGACAAACGACGTCCCTGCTTACACCTGCTGTATTGACGGGAAAGGGTCCGACAAGGGTCGCCAGGTTATTTACGACGACTACGAGAGTGCAGAATCACACAGCAGCAGCAGCCATGTCGACGACGACGACGGACGCAACGCCCGAGAGCAGCAATGCCAAGCCGGCCGCCGAGGAGCTGCCGCCTCTGTCGGACCACGATTTCAAGGTGTTTAACCGCATGTCGGAAAAGATGAATTACTTTGTAGGTGGTTTTTTATTTTTATTTTATTTTATTTATTTATTTTACTTGTCATGGGATTACATCACACTCGTCATGATGGCGGGCTGACCCCAACCTCGCACAGCACGACCACTTCCGCCGGTCCTGGAACCTCCTCTGGACGGCGTGCACGACGGGCCGCCGGCCGCAGGGCATGTCCCTGCGGCAGCTGATCGGCGAGGGCCTGCAGTTCGCGCAGCACCTCGAGGGCCACCACGGCATCGAGGAGACGTACGTGTTCCCGCACCTGGCGCGCAAGATGCCCGAGTTCAAGGACGGCCGCGGGGGCGGCGCCGCCGAGCTGCTGCGCCAGCACCGCCAGATCCACGCGGGGCTCGAGGGCTTCACCGAGTACCTCGAGGCCTGCCGGTCCGGGGAGCGCGACTTCGAGCTCGAGGTGCTCAAGGGCAAGATGGAGAGCTGGGGCGACGTGCTCTGGACGCACCTGGACCAGGAGGTCAAGACGCTGGGCGCCGACAACATGCGCAAGTACTGGACCAAGGAAGAGATGTTGCGGATGCCCATGTAAAAGCTGCGGGGGTGGGTAGAAGCAAAGGGGGAAAGAGAGGCATCGATGATATATACGAGAAGATGACACAAATGTTTACAAGATCTCTGGGAAAGAGGGGGAAGAAACACGGGGCCTGCTTTTTTGTTGGAATCCTCCAAGTTTGCTTGTTTCTTGTCTAGCTATATCCAGGTTTGCCGTACAAGGCCATACATCCGGCTCTACCTATATATATATATAATTGCTTAATCATGCAATGGTAGCAGTGTCATTATGGCCGGAGGGAAATGAAAAGAAAAAAGAAAAAAGGTATTCTCATAGTCCGCTTGATCGTGGACTTTGCAACCATGTCTTTGAACATGGTTCAGTGTGCCTCTTGCTTCATGGTTTGAAATGTGCACTCTTTGCTCTCGTTGATTGATATTCGGTATTTTTTGGGGAGAGGAGAGGAGGGGTGGCGTCCTCTGGTGTGCTCTGATGGTATCTTTTGATTATTGGTGCTTTTTTGGTTATAGCGTTCAAAACACCTCCCTACTCTGTGTGTAATTCAGAGGTGGGTTTTCGGGTGGTCAATCGTTTTTTTTGCTATAGCATATTTGTCGCCATGTTATCACCCTTTTATGCGGTGCTCTTCCACAGGTCCTTCATGAGGGCGGCCGACGGGTAAAAGGCTAGGGCGCCGATGGCGATCTCAGGCAGGAAGCCGTCGCCGTAGCCCCAGTGGATGGTCAGGGGCGCCCATGCCAGGGTGTGGGTGAACTTGGTGAACCAGTCGTCCTTGTAGGCCTTCTCGGCGGCGGCGTCGGCGGAGACGGTCCTGCGCTTGCGCTCGACAAGCAGGCGGAACAGCTCGATGAAGACGTATGCGCCCCAGGAGCGGGCGCTGACGATGCCGGCGCGGTCGCGCACCTCGGGGGAGAACGGGAGCGCGCCCTTGGCGGTGAACCAGGCGGTGGCCTCGCCGATGTGGTAGACGATGAGCGAGGCGATCTGGAGCACCTCGACGGTGGTGTTGAACTTGCTCGACTTGGGCGCCTCCTTCTCGCCGTCGGCCTCAGCCTCGCCGGCGGGCTTGCGCAGGCGGACCAGCAGGTCCTTGGCCGCGAGCCACATGGCCATGATGCCCCAGAGGCGGTTCATGGTGCGCCACTCGCCCAGCATGCCGACGAAGGCCTGGAGGCGCGCGGCGAGCGAGATGGCGAGCGAGGCCAGCGGCGGCACGGGCGCCGCGGTCAGGTCGACGCTGCCGGTGGGCGGCAGCTTGAAGGCGAGCTGGACCAGCTTGGAGGCCGAGTGCCGCAGGGCGGTGCGTCCGAGGATGTCGAGCGATGCGCCCGTCAGGCGGGCCGTGTAGGCGGCGAAGAGCAGCACCGTGTCGGTGCCGGAGCGGGTGTGCAGGCATCGGTGCAGGTGCTGGATGAAGCTGTCGACGTTGGCGGGCAGCCGGGCGACGGCCGTGGCGACGCTGAAGGGCTCCTTGGCCTTGGGCTTCACCACGGCGCCGTTGGCCGCCTTGTCCTTCTTGTGCGACCCGTCATCAACGACGGGCTCCGAGAGAGGCACCTGGGCCTCGATCTCGATGGCGGGGGCTTCGAGTGCGGTTTCGGTCATTGCGGCGGGCGGGCGGGCAGGCGGGCGTACGGTCGTGCGAGAGGAGGACGGGATAAAAAATATATATATATATCACGGATCGCGGGGGCGCATTGGCCGAGGGGGGAATCTCACAGCAAGACGGCCAAGAAAAGAGGAAGAAAGGAAAAAGAGAATAAGAAGAAGAGCAAACCAAGAAAGAAAAATGTCTAAGGCGTAGTGGGTGGGAATGGCCTCATACAAAGGGCGGTGGTACAAGTACACTCACACGCTTCACACACTCACACACACTTTCTTTGGCTCTACTGCGACACTAATCGGTCAATTCGCAGTGCTGGCCGAGGGGCGGCGCTAGCTTGGCGGGCATGGGGCAGGGTGCTCCCGGGTTGTACGTCAGAAGCCCGGAAAAACAGCCGTGCCTCGGTTTGCAGCTGATTGTGATTCGTGGGGGAGGGCCCGTGGGACCATGGGGGTCGGGTCAAATAACGACCCAAAGAGCACAACCAAGAGGTCCCAAGAGCCGGTTCTCTGGCGCCCCCCCGTCCATTTTGCGTTATGTCTCGAATAGGAAGTACTACCAGCGCAAGTCGTTGTTTAGGCCCAACTGAGTAATACATGTGTTTTTTGTTGGGTGACGGGCTGAGCAGAAGCCCTTTCATTCCATCGCCTCGGCTAACCCGCCATTGCCAGCATAAAAAATAATAATATCACCACTGGGTGACACTGCAAAGTGTAGGGGAAATTGTCCATGTTCGGGGCAGCTGGGGCCGGCCATAGCGGTGGGTACAGAAGGGGGGGTGTCCAGTATTGCCGTGTAGTGTGCACAATTCCCAAGGCCCACACCCGAGGCCTCGGTAATGTTGGTCCAAGACATGGACGAACAACCGACAGCCAGCCAACAGCCAGCCAGTCAATCGAGTCGCAAAGCAAAGTTGTAACCTAGGCATATATGTGATGGGACGCTGCGGCTCTGTGCCTGGTTATGTAGACGAGTGCATTTTCTCCCGCACATTTCCTGTTCTGGGCTCTCCCAGCCCACTCAACCCCCCCGTTCGTTTTTTTTTTTTGGTTTTCTCGTTATGTTTTTTTATCAGATGGCGAGCCTCCATCCCGCCGACCTTCGGGCCATCATTACGTATCCGCGTTCCACTAAAAGCGTGGGAAAGCCCAGAAAACACCGCAGACGACCCGATGCCCTTTGCCTATTTCTGCATCGGCGGCGGCCGTTTGATCAGATAAGATGGAGCTTGGCTTTGATAACGAGAGGCTAGGCGTGGGTCCCACGGTCCACGACCCTTGGAGCCCAGGAGGGAAAAAAAAAACTTTGTCTCGTCTCTTTTTCATGCCGTCTCCCGTCCTGTGCGATTGTGGCCTGTTGCTCATGTGCCGAGCCCAACGGAGCCACAGAGCCACTGTGCCAGCCTCTGGTTCCCCCACATTTGGCTCTCCCGAAGTTGCCTAGGTACGGTAAAAACAGTGAGAGCCAGGCCTTTTGCACCCCACATGAGGTCCCCGTAAAACCGGGCCCCTGGCTGGGCGGCGGCGGCCACCTCAGTCACCATTCTGCAACGCTGCTCCGATGCAGCACGCCAGGGGGCTCTCTCCCTCCCGAAAGCTTCTCGCAACCCGCGGAGTATATTCATTCATTCTTGTCGACGGGGAACCAATGGTGACCACCAGCCTGCCACGTGACCATAGACTTATCCAACCGACCCCCATTCGAGCTCGTAACGTGACTTCGTGTGTGCGCCGCGTTCCTCCATCCCTCGTCTATGTAGACCCACCTCCCCCTCATGCGTGTGTGAGACATCTACAGCGTGTCTTGCTTCCCCCTTCACTCTCATACATATAATTACGGATGCGTACCGTGATTTGTTGTTTGCGCATACAGTAGCACGTACCGCTGTAGATTTCATGGACGATCCGCCCAGATTTTATTGGCATTGAGATCATGATCCTGCCTAAACCTATCTTGTCCGCCCACCATGGCGTTTCCAGAAGCCAGGAAACGAGTGGGCCAAGGCCGCTGCAGCTGAAGCTGAAGCTGATAGCGCTGGATTGGCAGGGGGAAAAAGCGGTGGATTGAGCTGGCGCCTAAACCAAGACTCCTCACAGGCGGCGCCTCTGGCCTGTTTCTGTCCATTTTCTGGAGTTTGCAGCCTAGAATTCGCCGCCAGCCCGCACTCTATTTAAACGCCAACCTTTGCTAGTCCAGCATCTGGCAGTTTCCCGTCTCCTGTGACACGACACTGCAACTCAATTCTCACCATGCCCGACGAAGAGAAGCCCCGCGAGTATCACAGAGGCGATGATGGCCGCCTCTGCCTCCCAGGATATGGCATGCCCCTCGGCTACTTTCCCGCTGGCCACTTCCCCTTTATCGTCGGGGACCGCGACAGGGATTGGTCTGCCAACACCCTCACCAATCGTGAGGTGTGCATGCTGAAGCTGATGGAGGACATCACAAACAAGCCCGAATGGTGGCGAAAGGTCAACGACCCCGAGATTGTCGCCAAGTGGAAGAAGGAGGCAGTCGAGATGCGCTGGACCGAATACATCCGCAATGCCGACTTTACAGACAAGATGGCCGATGCTGTCAGTATTGTCCCCACCTGCAACATCATTTTTAATATTTAACCATCTTGGCAGTGCTTTGAAGAGCTCCAGAAAAAGGCAGATATGTATGAAAAGACGGGCCTGATTCCCATTCTGGACTACTCTGCCTGTGTCATCAAGTCGGACAAGCTCGTCCCAGACAGCCTTCGCGAAGCCCTCAAGTCTGCCGTGGCACCTTTGGAGGATGTTCCCCCGGAGCGCAAAGACTGGCACCCCGGGAGCGATGGCAAAGTGCTTGATCTCGTCCACCCCTCGCTCTGGCCTTTGATATACGGCCACAGCCGCGTGCTCGTCGACAAACGCATCACTGTTGAGAACTGCCTTGACCATTGCGGCATGGGGGATGTTATCCCGGTACCGAAAAAAGATTTCGCAGTGGAATGGGAGGGCTATCCCTCCCATCTGCCCGAAACCTCCCTCTCTTCTCGGTTCCAGTGGCTCCCTTGCGACGTTGACCTTAGTGGAGACCACCCACGCATCGAGAGCTACATCAACAACTTGCATCCCGTCGAGCATGCCCAAATCTATCCCATCATCGAAAAACTCATCGAAAAGTCTTTGCCTGCTTGGGACGTTGTCTATCGATGGCCCGAGGAGTTTGAGGTTCAGCGCCTGTTTACTGATTCTGCCATTGTGGCATGCGATGTCCAGGATATCTGCTCGTCGCGAGAGCTGGGCAACTACGGCTGCTATGCACACAACCGGCCTGTGGGCGAAGACGAGGACCCCAGAGAAGAGGACGAAGAGGAAGAGGATTGGTACGCCGGCTCCGAGCGTGAGCGACTGGACACCGAATGGTACAGGAGCAACCACCGGCCAAGCCTCCCAGATCCCAAGGAAAAACTCGAGGAACGTTTTCAGCTAAACCTCGACGACATCAAGACGAAAGATTTCTTCCATGGAGAATCCAGGATTCAAGTCATTGTTAAACTTGCCAATATCCACCTGACGCCAGAGAGCCCAACGTACGAGGGTGGCTCATGGCATGTGGAAGGGCAAATCAACGAGCACATTTGCGCAACGGCACTGTACTACTATGATAGCGACAACATTACCAACTGCAACCTTGACTTTCGAACACCCGCAAACCGTGAAGAGCTGAGCTGTGAGCTGGATTATGAACAGAGTGACACGGCGGGCATCCAAGCCACTTTTGCCATCCGCGCCGAAGCAGATACTCTGCAGGACATTGGCAGCGTCTTGACACGGCCCGATCGCATGATATTCTTCCCCAACGTGTATCAGCACCATGTGAGCCCGTTCGAGCTGGAGGACAAGACTCGCCCGGGCCATCGCAAGATCCTGGCCATGTTCCTCATCGACCCGCTGGCCCCCGTTATTTCGACGGCCAACGTGCCGCCACAGCAGCTGAGCTGGTGGGCCAACACGGCGCTGCCGGCCGACCGGGTGAAGACGCTGCCTCCGGAGGTCACAGCAATGGTGGTGGACAAGATGGATTTTCCCATCAGTGAGAACGAGGCCAAGAGGTTGCGCGGAGAGCTTATGGAGGAACGAACGATGTATCATGAAACGGCCAACGCAGACCTGCAGGGAGTAGAATGGAATTTCTGTGAACATTGAGATATGGGCATGTAGTTGTTCAAGAGGATACGAGACGTGTTGGTTTCAAGGGGATTCTTGGTTGATCATCAAGTGTGCAATATATCATTTTCCCGGCGTCTATATGCAACCACAAGAGCCGCCGTAACATGACACTCTCCTTTTTCGACTTCGTCTCGGGTTTGAAGCTTCACTTTTGCTATCCCGTCGCATTGGGATGTAGGGTAATTGGGGCAACCAGGATTAGGCACACGGGATCCTGCAGGGCGGCCTTATTCAGCGGGGTCATGGCGAGAGGTCCCTCTCGGGTCGATGATGCCCCGCATTGGCAATGGCTCTCGCCGAGCAAGTCGAGTTGGGAAGTACCGATATTGACTCACGTTGAAGGATAGGTATCCGAATACCCTTGCGGAAACTCGAGACATCCATGCATTGCTGACATTTGGATCAACCAGTCACAACCTACCCCAAAAAGCACTTGGCGGACAGCAACCATCAATCAACCCACCCGGTCTCATTCGAAACTCGAATAGCACAATGGCGACCAACGGTTGGAACTTTACAACCGTCCCCGGCGTATTTGTCGATCTGCGAGAGGTGCAGAAAACCTCCCCCAGAAACCTCGTCACGACGCAGCCGCACCTGGGGCTGGCTCCCGGCCAGAAGTACCCCTCCGACGACGAGAGCGCACCCGACCAGCGCGACTGGGTCCGGTTTGCCGCCTACGTGAAGTGGCTCAACGAAAAGTCCCCGGACCACGTAGTTTACAAGGTCCTCTACCTGACCCGCCACGGGTTCGGCTTCCACAACAAGAAGGCCGCCGAGGTTGGCATCGAGGAGTGGGATGTACGTCTCTCGCGCGGGTTTAAAGCTCATTCAGCATCAGAGACATCCCAGGGCTAACTTGCAAAAACAAACAGAGGCGGGTTTCATTTCTAAATGGCGACGACAAGGAAACGTGGTTCGACGCCTTCCTAACCGACGTGGGCATCCAGCAGGCCCGCGACCTCAACGCCTTCTGGACCGACCTCGTCGCCGCCGACGGCGCGCCGCTGCCCGAGACACTCTTCACCAGCCCCATGGCGCGCTGCCTGCAGACGACCAACTACATCTTCGAGCCGCTGATGGAGCTGCACGGCCAGCCGTTCGGCCCCACGGTCAAGGAGCTGCTGCGCGAGCGCATGACGCAGCACACGTGCGACTACCGCCGCCCGGCCTCGTGGATCCGCGAGAACTGGCCGGCGTACCGCCTGGAGCCGGGCTTCGCCGAGGAGAGCAGCTTCGGCCGCGACGGCGCCGTCGAGACGGACGAGCAGCACGCCGCCCGCAAGCACGTGGCGCTGGAGCAGGTCTGGAACTGGAACGAGGCCGGCGGCGGCTGCGGCGACTTCGTCTCGCTGACGGTGCACTCGTATGCGATCAGCGCCATCCTGCAGGCCTGCGGCGGGGTGCCGTGCCGGACGAGGGAGGGCACGTCGATTGCCATTCTGGTCAGGGGCGAGAAGAAGGTGGAGGGGGCTAAATAGATTTAGACTGCTGTTTTAGATTGTTGGTTTTTTTGCTCATGGCATATAGAAAGAAGCATGCGAGATAGAACTGCCCGATTCTTATTAGACCCTAGATATTTGACTCCTGGTTTGCGCTTTGCTAAGATACTCTCCAAGCTCCGCCGCACTTATCCCCAGGAAATGCAAACGGCAAATTAATCTCTCAACTAAAATAACATGTAGAAAAGATATGATTTGTTACGAACCCCTGGGCTAATTGTGCTACTAGAACGTCTTTGTTCAGGGGTGATCTGCGCATCGATGACGCTGTGTTGACAACATCTACGGTAGCTAATGTGAATGAGGTCAAAAGGAGAACCATTGAGGCCTCTACTCCTCATATTCCATTTTGCTTTTAGAACTATCTACTTGTTATCCGATTGTGGTATACGCATACGGAACAAACGGGGGGGGGGGGGGGGGAGAATGCTCTAGAACATAGTCTGGCCGCTTACCCCTTGGATCAACCTACGGCACGGTACACGTTGCGCAGGAAAGACGGAGAATGGACCCCCAGCCATATGACACCCCCAAAAAGGCTAGGATAAGAGGGGCCTATGATTACTGCGAGAGCCATGGCATCAACTTCGACAAGAAGGATCTGTTTGAGTTTTTCGAGGTCACCGAGGAGCAAGGGTTGGAAATTCTAGCCTCGGAGTTTGACCGCGCCACCACCCGCAACGACGGCAAGAGGAAGAAGAAGAAGAACGGGACTCGCGGTACGAAGAGAAAATCCGGCGCCACTGTCGCCGATTCCAAAGAGGCATCCTCCAATAAGGAGGAGGGATCTGAAGGCAAGGGACCTTCTCTCGAACCTGCGCGTGATGTAGCCAAGGGGGGTAGAAACAAGGCCAAGAGAACGGTGCGCTCTGCTCTGAAAAGGCGACGACAAGAAAGAAGGCCACCAATGAGTCTAGTCAAGTAGACCTTTCCAAGGGTAATGAATACCGCTGCGTTAGCTCGCATTGTTAAGTGTTGGGTTTCCCCTAGATCAAGCTATGGACATGGATACCGAAGCAAATTTGGCAAGGCTATAAAGAAGTTGAAAATAGGACAAATAAGGCTCACTATTTGACTCAAGGCCTCGAACCTATTCGTCTTTAAGTACCGGGTGATGACTGGATCGTCATTGTATAGATGAGGTAGAGGTGATCCCCCCCCCCAAGATGGATGGATAGGCAATGTCAAACGGCCATGCAAATAAAACAATCCATATAAAACCAATTGAAACATACAATTAATGTGATTTCGTGTCTACGGGCTGACAATGGAACAAGTGAGTTGTCATCCAGAGCTGTCGACTATTGGGGGTGCATCACTATAGAGTAAACTTGGCCAAGCTCTGCAAGCCAAACTAAAGCCAAAGAATAAGATAGGGCGGCCCGGAAAGCAATGTTGGATACAGGACAGAGTATATCCACTAGTTTAATAAAGTCGGCACTGGCTAGTGTGCCGTGGCCAAGTATCAATTCTAATCATAGGTGTACCCCAACCATGCCACCCTCCCTCCCTCACGGCAAAAAAGACCAGAAAGCAACAGCAAAAAATACATACAACAGCGGGGATTCCCCGGTCGTCACCGACCCGAGTACTAATCCACC
>JAHVYC010000007.1:147098-338437 GCA_020623665.1 Calonectria multiphialidica
GTGGGTATGGTCGTATGTGCTGGTGTGCTGCGTTCCGAGAGTATACAAGGTAGGGCTGCGTACAAGATTGAATCCTCATTCCCCATTGACTTGGGGTAGCATTATAAATGAACCCCTTGCCATAATCTTTGGTGAGTAGCTAGCAAGGAGAACCGTTATCTTGCTTCTGGTGCTGGTGGAACCCTTTACTATCCGACTCCACCCACTTTCAGCATTGGACAAACTTGGAAACTATCAGTCTGTCATATATTCTGTATGAACAGACCTGTTTCACAACTCTGTACAATTACAGGCAGCCTCTGAGACTGCCAGATTTAGAATGAGTCTAAGAATACGCAGGAAATATTGGAAAGATGAGATGGCCGGCATCAACACAGCTTTCTGAAACGAATAGGGCTGACTCTTGACTTCCCTGATCTACATATGCAAGAGGATGGATGACGGGTGCGAATTTGTCGCT
Organism: Calonectria multiphialidica; assembly: GCA_020623665.1. Taxonomy (NCBI): domain Eukaryota; kingdom Fungi; phylum Ascomycota; class Sordariomycetes; order Hypocreales; family Nectriaceae; genus Calonectria; species Calonectria multiphialidica. The sequence goes on from JAHVYC010000007.1 coordinate 147,559, forward strand.
ATTGATCGACATAATGGGCTGGAAACAATGATTCTTCTTTGGAAATATAGGGTCTGAGGTTGCTGCGTGGCTGTGATGGAATTAGCCCAGCAGCTCGCAGACCTCACATTCGCCTGAGCATGGCCATCACGCATCGGCTTGGATCCTCCATCAGAAAATGGGCATTAAAGAGTCCTGTAACACTTAAATAGAAAACACCCCCCCCCCCCCCCCCCCCAAAAAAAAAAAAAAAAAACACTAACTAAATTCTGCGTGTTTCTCCGTGGTGCCAGAGACCTCGCAAAGGCCCTGAAACTTCCTTTTATTTGACGTCATTTCGGACATTTTGCAACACTCCATTTTCACTCTACCCACAAGAAACAAGAATTTTCCTGTACGATAATAGGTTTCGCTTCCGGACCGATCCAGAGTGGTCGTGATCAGGACTCGCTATCATCGTCAATAACGGTGTTAGCCAAGGATCGGGCTAGCAAGTGACTATTGTGCAGTGAAGAACTTTTAATTGAGCCCAAGCTTCAGAGGGAATGGGAGCCGGCGTGGCTGGGCCAAACCCACGCGATGCCCGAATTAGTTGGCTTCAGTTCCTCTGCGCCACAACTGGATCGGCGTAAGGGCTGGAAGTCATTGTCACACGTCTCTGTTACATTTGTCGATTCGATGATTAGTGCTGGACAAGGTGCTGGACAAGGTGCTGGACGATGAGCTGGAGACAGAAGCCGGTGCGAGGAAGGAATATTGTAAAAAAGCACACTCTGTCTGCTAGGATATTTGGCATCATTTTTCTCCATCCGTGTGATCTCCTGCTGGGGGATTGGATGTAAGGATGGTTCATTTCTTTCCTGGTTGGTCTCTGAGTGTCCGATGATGGGTATCACTGACAGAGTTGTGGAGATCTTCGGCACATTTGCCGAGGATCACGGCTGTTTCAACGTGCATGCGAAATGTCGGGCTTTTAGGTTGAGAGGAGAGAGTTTGCTCTCATTTGCGTTTGTTTTAGATGCTTGTTTTGCAGCCCGCCGCCTATTTGGTACACACCTGTGAGCCTGTGGCTCCGACAAGGACTCTATTGCATTGCTAATGAAGGACAATGGTGGGATATGAAAATGGATGCGGGAATTCCCTTGCCTAACACAGTTGGGTTATGCGACAGGCCTCGACCGGGTTATGATATTGTATCAAGGCCGTGATTGAGCCACGCTCCGGTCGGATGCAAGCACTGAGGCAAGGGTCAGCGCTACCGTCGATGCAACTCATCGCCCTAATTTTAGTGAGGTCCATTCCTCCCGTCCCGCCTATCAAGACGTTCCTCGGCCTCGACGACTTCGTTTGGTCTAGGCTTTTCGGAGCCTCAGTCGGACAATTCCTCATGCATGCGCCATGGATCATGGTCCGTCCACATCCTGTCAGACTTTGCCAAGACGGGTATCGGTAGGTCTGGTACCTTGCAGAAAAAGCATTGACATATCGACGCTAGCACAGTCTGTTAAATCACGGCAGGCCGGAGCTTGGTATTGCTATGACGCGACTGGTCCGATTTCACCCCATGAACATTTCGACGGCCAGAGGCCCATAACCACCTGAAAGGATGTAATTGAGTAATCTAGGTCATTAACCACAGGCCCAATGTGGGTTACTCAGATGGGCTTTTGTCTGTGATACCGGGAGAAAGGGGTTGTCCTCATGGCCCAGCCAAGGTGACGTGTTGGTATCCCCGAGTATGGATGGGACTATTTACAACGCAAAAGAGAAATGAAATGCATGAAAATAGGTTCACCGTATCTTTGGGGAGGTGGCTCAGGATGCAGGCTTCGTATGACAGAAACCTGTGCTGTCCTTGAAAGGCTCACACAATGTTACTTCGGAGGCCTTTGAGTGGAACCATATTCCTCGTGGCCCTTTCACTCACTGGTAGGATAAGAACGAATACGAGACACGGTATGTATGCCCCAATGCAGGGAGTGTCGTTGGGGGCCGTAGATATGGGCTCCATGGCCCAGACGTTGGACTTAGCTGAGCTGAACGAGCCGCGTTCGACGCTTTAGACCACTACTGCAATTCTACCGGACATTAAGATCAACGTACAACAGGAGAATTTCTTTCTGGATTCTCGTCACTTGTGACTCCGTGTGTCGGGTATCGGAAGATTTGTCACGAATTGACTGTTGGACCAAATACCGATAAAGTTTCTTCGACATTAGTCCTTTCCAAGCAAGTCATTACTCGCGGGTGGCGCACACACACAGCAATACTACGTGCCACCTATCCTTGCGCCGCGATGCCATGTGTCTAGACAGACACCTTAGAGTCAGGGGTCTGGACCTTGGACCAGAAAAAGAGGCTTGGCGCCAATTGGTCGCGATCACTGGTGCCGTGGTACGTGAGAGGGCGGCTGGTTACTCTAATAGGCAACGACCTACAAGAGGAGTTTTCTAGTCCAGTTCAGCAACTTCCTTTTGTGGACGGGGGAAGCGAAAATACCAGCAGGCCTAATGTAGTGGGAACACGAATCAGCGCACCCAGGGTCGCCTTGGCATGCTCACCTAGGCGCTGTGAGCCCATGACGGCATCTTGCCCACAAGGAGAGACAGGTTCCAAGATGGCTAAAGAAAACTGTTCAACGGAAGCACCAGACTCGCTATCAGCTGGTTCATTAGGAAAATAAGCCTCTTCCGTCGACTGAGGACGACCCTCGATTGTGCCGAACGGGACCAGCCCGAGGTCGTGGTCTACCCATCACCTATGACGGTCTCACCCGGGCCACCCCTAGTCCCGATGATAGCCCCGATTTTGGGGATTCGGACCGGGGTTGGTGTCTCGACCGCACGCTAGAGCTCGTGGAACTGGGACGCCGATGACCTAGAGGGATCCAGGTCGATCAGCGCACCCGCGGGCCTTGTCGTTGGTCAATGGAGAATGACTATATCTATATCAACCTGCGGCCAGCCCCTCATGGGTTTGCTACTCGATATCAACTACAGGTCAAGTTTCTTTCTCTAGGGACCTCGTTGTCCCAGTCCTTCGTTTTCGAACAATCACAGTCATTCGTTAGACTAGTTGTTTTGCTTCGGCATACACACACACACTCACTCAGCACGTCGTTGTCAGATATTTGACCATTCTTTACAGAATCCACATTTCATATTGTTAATCATGAAGTTCAACCCTCTCATTCTCATGGCCTTCACGGCCGTGACTGGTGTCGCCGCTAGCACCAAGATGGAGCGGAAGATCCAGGAGCTCAGGGAGCGCAGCGAAGCAGACACGGATGATGACTTCGACCCCAACCAGCTCCTGGGAGATCTTCGCGACCTCAAACGATGGCAGCTCACCCAATCTGGCAGGGACATTAAGAGAATCTTGTTGGGCGATGGCAACCCGCAGAGCCGAGAGGCCTACTGGAACGTCCCTCCCCGCGATTCTCACCGTTGCCGAAGGGACACTTGCTGCGTGTGGAAGTACATTTCGGACGACCTCCAGCAGCTTTTCAAGGGCGACTCTGGCCGCTGCTCCAAGTGGGCCCGTTTCGCCATCCGCATGGGCTTCCACGATGCCGCCACCTGGACTCTTGCCGGCGAGGATCTAGGCGGCGGTGCCGACGGCTCCATAATTCTTGCTGGTGAGCTCGCGCGCCCCGAGAATGGCGGTATCAAAGATATGGGCGACCAATACACTGCCATTTACCGGAAGTACCACGATGATCTTGGCTTCGACGCCATCACCTACGCCGACCTCATCCAGATGGGCGCCAACATTGCCACTGTTGTGTGCCCTCTCGGACCCCGTGTTCGCTCCTGGGTTGGTCGTCCTGACAGCAGTGACCCTTCTCCCCAGGGACTTCTTCCCAGCCCCTTCTCAGACGCCGATACCTTGATCCAGCTCTTCAAGGACAAGACCATTGGCCCCGACGGTCTCATCGCCCTCCTCGGCGCGCACACCACTTCTCAGCAGAACTTTGTCAACCGCACCCGCGCCGGTGACCCTCAGGACAGCACCCCCGGTGTATGGGACGTGCTTTACTATCAGCAGACCCTTGGCCTGGTTCCTACTCCTGAGCGTGTCTTCATGTTCCCCAGTGATATCAACCTGTCCAAGCATCCCCGAACCAACCCCGCCTTCCAGTCCTTTGCTGGACAAGGTGGCCAGGGTCTTTGGAACGATGTAAGTATTAATTGAAGAACTACTAGAGAAAAAAACATATATCTAACAAGACCTAGGCATATGCCCGCGAGTACATCCGCCTCAGCCTTCTCGGCGTCGACAACATCAACGACCTTACCGAGTGCACCAAGGTGCTTCCCCAACCTTGGGGCCAGGGCTTCAACTGGGGCGGCCAAGACGAGCGCCTGAACAAGTGGCTCAGCAGCGACGATTACTCGCAAACCTCCAAGTCTGTCGCGGTGGAGGTTGAAAACGGCGACAATATCACCACCCCCGTGAGCAAGATTCCCACTAAGGCCATCACCCGTCGCCGCAGCAAGTGGGCCAACTTGATCTGGTAAAAAAAAAAAAAAAAAAAGAGTTGTACTGGATCACGCATGTTCAACTCCTCTCTCTCAATTCTTCGCTTCCGTCAACACTAAGTGGTGTTGTATGGAGAAATAGCGAAAGAGTTGTCACGATTTTAGGCCATTCTAAACGGGGTGGATTGATGAGGCATGTAACTTGGTATGGCGTTTTTCTTTTTACAGGTCCTGGGGTTTATATTGGTCGGGTCCACTTCTGCACATACAATACCTTCATGATAAAAATATGTAGTTCATTTCTTTTTAAATCTTTGAAACTGGCTTGCTTCCCCGTGATTTTGTTTGGAAAGTGAGTTCAGTTGGCATTCACCGCTAATGTTTGGGTGTGCGGCGCTTCCCTATTCCGCATTTTACTATTCGTTTTGACAGTGGGGAAATTTGATCCTCCGGGAAGATCTCATCCGATCCAAGCGAGGAGCCAAGAAATAGATCTGCTCTACTTGCCCGCCATTTTCTTCGAGTGGGGTGCTTTCTACGTTGAAAATGCGATTACGAGAAGGCCAATCGGCTCTTGCCTATGGCGGTGGAGCTTACAACTCTACTGCAGGAGATAAATGCCTGTGTAGCTGTTCATTTCACAAGTCTTTTTTCCGAAACTCGTCAATTTTGAGTGCCGTTCTCAGAGTAATAATTAGAGCATTAATCATATAGGGTTATGACATGATTTCGTTTCCTTGGCGTCGTTTCCCCAGCCTCTCTTTGTTGACAATCCAGCGTCGCTTCTCTAAAATACTTTAGAATGACCTTTAAGAGATGAGAATCCCAATAAAGAAGTGCCTGGTCATCCTCGCGCGCGCGGTTGTCCAAATTTCCCAGTAAGCTGGATGCATTCGAGACATGTTGTCTTACGCAGTAAGTGTCTCCTCTACGTATTCGATTGATACAGAGTCCCCTTCCGCTTTCGATCGCGTATACAAAGTCATGGTGTCGTTGACGAGCACAGCGGTGTAACTTCCCTGGCTCTCTGTCCCATCGCCGGCCAGCGAGCACTCGCCATCGTCGTAACAAGCCCTGGCACCCAGCATAGTTACGGTTCCCCAGTCTGGGAAAACATATTGTGGTCCATTCAAATATGTGCCTGCCTCGACAATCCTTTGATGTCCCAAGTCAGTAACGGAGCAGCTCAACCACGTGTGGCCACTTGACTTACCATTCTGCGGTGGCACCTTGAGCGGGAAAGGTAGGGCCTCGCCATGCTGTGGGAGCATCTCGGCTGATGGTGTAAGTTTGGCTGGTGTTGAGGTTGGTCAGTGTTGTGCTGCCCTGATACCCATTGTTGGTGGTGTTCAGGGCCACATAGATGTGATCACCCTCCGAAATGGAAAGGTTGGCTTTGGACAGGGAGACCGGGTCCTCCGGGATCCTAAAGGATGGCGCTGTCAGTTACATCTTGATCTGTGATGTCTTTTTTCCCCAGTGGAAAGCCGGTTAAATTGTCGTACCATTCATGAAAGCCCGCGTACTCGGTCGTTCCATTCGGCCATATCGACATGATGACACCGGCCTGCCAGAGGCCCCTGAGAATATCTGACGACCTGAAACCGTCAAGCCCAATCCAGTAGGCGGCGGTGTACTGGTCGACTGCCTCACGGGGCTTCTTGGGGATCGACAGGCGCGGCATCACCAGGGTGGCCTCGACCATGGTAAAGCCGGTTGTGTTGCTGGAAATGTTGAGCTTGTCGGCATAGCGCACTGGTCCGGCCCATGCTTCGCCGTAGACGAGCGGGTACTGGGCGACCTCGGCCGCGGCACAAGCGCTGCCAAGAAGCAAAAGAGGTACCGATCTAAGTTGCATTGTGCTTTCAGGCAATTGGAGTAGAGTAGAGTATGGAAATTGGATTGCCGGATGAAATGGAGTGGAATCCCTTGTTATTATACCATTCGGTTCATTTCTCCGTGCCGATCCCTAAATACGAGCGCTTCCACTATAAATACGAGTTTCTCCACTATAACTTACTATGCCCCTATCGGGTGCTGCGGAGTGCCGAGTCTTCCCTGTCCGAACGGGGCTCCCGTCGAGTTCATTCCCCTTGTTCGAGTTGAGAAACGGCGAAAAAGCACCCGATTCGGTGGCTATCGACGAATGGCTGTTTTCTCTCCCCTTTCCGTTCAAGTCTATCTTATCAGTCCACTAGAAACAGTCATTTTAGTGACAGCGACAACAAGGGACAACTGAAATCATCGCTGAAAACTCAACGTCCCCACATTCATCAGTCAAGCCAGGTCAGGCTTCCTGCGCATGGTCTTTGTCCTTGCAACAAACTGTTATCATTTGTCAATTGAAATAACTCAATTACCCAGGCCGACACGATCCACCACGATCTGAACTGCAGTAATTGTGCACATGTTTTCTATCTATCTTGCCCTATGGCATCGTGAGATTCCGTGCACCTGTAGCTCAATAGCCTCCCAGCGAATGAGTTGCGCCAACCCAAACTTAAACCTGGTTCCTGGCAAGGACCCCATCTCAAGTAACGAGAATACACGGTACGGCATCCAGATGCGATGATCAAGGTGCGAGCCATTCCTCAATATCTCTGGAATTAGCATCGAACTTCCCGCAGCCCGAACAAGCAACTGTTAATTTACTGCCCAATCCTTCCCCTTGCCTCTTGACCCTGAGGAGGTCTGTCTTGCATTCAGGGCATGCTTTATTTAGCCAGCGCCCATGTATATAGGTGTCGACATCATTGATCATTCGTTTGATCTCTGCATTACTGCAGGTCAATATTTTAAACATCAAGGCAGGGTTTTCCTTCAGCTTGCCAAACCCATCCAACTCAACCAGTTCATGGAGATGGGAAGCCGCCGTCTTGGCAAACATGTCCATCAAGGCCTTGGTTCTCAAATCTTTTTTCATGGTTTCGAGAAAAATATCGGCTGACCAGTTTTCACGGAAGAGCATGTCGATGTTTTTTATGGTAAGACGTTCGAGTTTGACGACGCCATAATAACCAGCAATTTCGTGGACGTCAAAATGTTGCAACAAAATTGACCTTATTTCCTCCTTGCTGAGTGCTTGCTTTTTGTTAGATATGACTACTGGTTTCAAATGGACAGGGAAGGCTTACAACCAGGGGTCCACTTTCGTTTTCGAGGGGGAGGGTTTGTGTCGGGGACGACGCTGACTGGAGGGAGCAGCTCTTTATCAGGTCCAGCGTAATAAACTCCTGTGTAGAAATACTGGACCATATTTTGAACCGCTGTGAGGCTGAAAGATCCATCGACATTGAGGACGCCGGTCTCTGACTCCTGCCAATTAGATGGTCAATGAAAGCCCCTTATCTTTCAGTTTGGATGAAGCTTACCTGGAAGCCACCCTTGAAAGCAGCCTCGATGACAGGTGACTGAAAGCAAACGACTGATTTATGCAGACGAAATGTTTTTTGGGGATGCTGGAGCTGCATGTCGCTATAGGCCTCTGTTTTAAGCAGTTTCGAGAGCCAGCTGCAGTACCATCCTAGCTTCTGGGCCATGCTGAAGCTGAGCAGAAGCGTTGACAGCAAGCCGAGCGGATATGTGGATGATTAAAGCATATGAGAACAAAAGAATTAAACTGGTGGAGGTCTGTGTTGGACTTGGAAAAAGTAGAAATGGGCCTGCCGACTGTGAGACAGGTGCTTGCCAGCTGGCTTGCCAATCTATTGAAACCGGCGTTTGCTATTCACTGCACCTCACAATGAACCGCTGCAAATGTCACTAGCTAACCTGGAGGAGGTTTGACGCCATGCATAAATCGTATAACGTAACCTAGGCCGCTATGCTATTTATAACTGTGTATAAATTAACGATTATTTGGCTCTCGTGGGAACCATACACTCAAGTCAGCTATCGTTTTCAAGATTTGCCATCGAAGGCTCCAAGGCTGGAATTGAATCGTTGGGCCGTTGCCTATGAGTCTCAGATTGTATGGTCAGGGATGGCAACTTGCCCGCCCAACAGAGAAGTGACGCAGTTGTACGAATCTTTAACGGTGTCTCACTTGAGGCTTCAAGTATAGCGGAAAGATCACGCCAATGCTAATTCCCATGCCATGCCAACCCAGTGCAATTTCTCAGGTCTCAAAAAGCCCCTTAAGGTCACCATTTCTTCTGTTAGTTTGAGCAAAATGTACGTAAAATTGATGGCTATAATACTAAGCGCATGTGCAATGCCCTTGACTGCCAGGACCTTTTTCTAGCTAGAATTGGAATTATCGGCGCAAGACCAGGCGGCCGAGCCGCCAGACGCTCTATACGAATCAATGATGCCGACGATGGAACCATATGTTCCAGCAACCATGAGGAAAGTACCCATGACAATCATAAACACGCTCCACCCAACTCCACAGTACCACTTGATCGACCGCTCCTTGCTCCAGTTGTCGATGAGCCACATTCCTCCGTAGGGTTGGAACGTGAGCAGCGTGCCCAGCAAGGCACCACTCAACGAAACAAGTCCGCTGAAGACTGGGATCGCACTGGCAAAGATGTAGGCAATCATGGTGATGGCAAAGGTAGACCCAAGCCAGGTCATCCAATGGATAGGTGTGTTAGCAGAAAGGTGCTTGGATCCACGCAGAAGGCGCATGAAGACGTGCTTGGCAGACAACTGTTTTTTTGGATAAATTAGCTTAGTTCTCTGAAAATATGATTGATGGTTCTCACATGTGAAAGAAGAACTCCGGAGGCGATCAAGCCAGGCAACGCAATGCCGTAAGAGATCTTCTTGATAATGGGACCAGCGGTTCCGAGAGCGGGCGAGGCGACATGGGATCCGGCATAGTAGTAGACGGTAGAGCCGACGATGATGTAAATGACAGTGACAGTGACTTGGCACACACCCAGCGCTCGGTTATAGAGATGGGGGTCGCGCATTTCGGCAACGATGTTGAAGAAGCCACCGGTGCCGGCATATGTAAAGATGAGGGTCGAGACGCCCGTGATGGCTTCGGTAAATGACGGCTTGTTGGCAATCTTATAGTCGGACTTCCACTGCGACGCGTTGACGATTCCTTCCAAGGAAGGGTGGCCCTGAACACCGACGCCGATGGTGAGGACAAAAACTAGACAGGAAGTTAGTGGGATATGCTGTAAGAGGGAGAAGGATATGATCGCACCAGCAATGATAATGCACAATGAGCCAACCCATGCGATCCAACTAATGCGGCCCAACGTCTGAATACTCGAAAAGGTAAAGGCAATGACGGCGGCGACAGCCACAAAAACGGCGGTGCATGTGCCATGGTCGGAAAGGGCGTTAAGAGCAGTCGAAATACCAATCATCGCTGACCCGGCACTTAGGGTGTAGACTAAGGCGGCTTGGTTAGCATGGATTGGTCAGGATTCATCCGAAGGCCAAAACTTACAGAGGCAGTATGCGGCACCGAAAATCTCGTAACCGATGCGGCCGAAAAACATTCGTCCAACATCATCAATGCCGTACACCTCGGGGTGGTTCAGCTTGAAGACGCCAACGATGTAATCCGACCAAGTAGTGATCATGGCAACAATCACCAGGATGATATTTCCCGGGACGATACCAAAGGTATCAAAGACAGCCGGCATGGATAGAACTCCCAGGCCGATTTGAGTCTTGATCATCAGGGCCGTTGTACCAATCCATCCGACCTAGGGCATGTTAGCGTATGGTGGTTTCGGCGGGAGAGGAGACGGACATTACGGTAGTTTGGCCCGTCTTCGGTGATGGCGCCAAAGACAGCATCGTACTCGACGGTGTTGCCTTCAATGTCCTGGCCATGGGGCCCGACCCGGTGGTCGAGGCCATCGGGGCTATTGTCAGACTTGGGTTCTTTGGTCATGTTGACGGGTGAGCAACAAATGAAGGTAAGCTAATGAGAAGAAAAACCTCGAGAAGGAGAAAAAAAACGACATGTTCGAGAGGCAAATATATATGTTGCCCGACCTTCTCCCCCGGACGCCCCAAGTCGGGGGCCGCCGGGCCCGCCGTCCTGGGTGAAAGTCCAGGATGGTATCGGGCCCAGGGAGGAATGGTTTGAGACGCTATCAATCCCCATACTAAAGATTGCTGGGCAGGCCCACTCCGCTGCACATTTAGCCTCTGCCATCTTGATGGATTGCGGGGGAGGGTAGAATTGGGGAAACGGCATGGAGAGGTTGGCGCTGCGTCTTCGCGGAAAACTTCTGATTTCATACAAGAGGAAGGCATCCACAGATAGCTCGAATGTCACCAAGCCAATCAGCGCCGCCCGCGTCCGTCGTTCCGCTCGCTGCACGGACATGTTCCCCACTCTGTTGCCACCGCTCCGGGCAATAATGCGCAGCCATCCTCGACAGCGCCGCCGCCGTGGGCGATCGGCCCCCCGGAAACCAGAAGCACGATGGATGAGGAGAAGACGGATCAATTACGTATGTGCAACAAATATCCTGGGGCCGCATCTCCCCGCATCATCGTGGAGGCAGGGGCACGAAGTGGCTTGGCCGAACGTGCGAGCCCCCTGACTCGTCGCGGCTGGGGTTTGACAACTGCTTGTTACCCCAGACTTATGCTAGCATGCAGGCTATCCGGCATAGCATGCCTCTTTGACGTGTGAAGTTGGCGCGTCTTGGGTGTGCGCCTTATCGACAAGGTCGTGCTCTGCCCAGCCATTGTGGCCCGTTCGTAGCGACTGGAATGTCTCCTTTTTCTTCCTGTGATAGGCCTAGATGATGGATCAGTCAAGCCCTCTGGGACCCGTTCCATTACGGCTGAACCAGCACCCTTGCTGACCGCCGTGTTGATTAAGACGCAATTCGGCACACCGGGCAGGAATGGATAGCACCCCAAGAACCCTGCTGTCAAATTCAGACAGGTGGTTACCCCATCAAGAAGACACATCCTCGCCCTGGTAAGTGTCATCTTTTTACTTGCAGCTGCGCCTCCACAAACGGTGTTCCTTGGCCAAATTCCCCAGTCTCAACGAGTGCAGATTTTCAGAATTAAAGCCTAGTCCTCCATGCAGGTGCTACCGAGCCTGCATCATGTGTAAGTGCTGGGTCTGGGGATAAGTCACCAAGGTACGAGGGAGTGCCAAGGGCCTATTTAAGCTCTGCAGCGTTGTATGAAGGAAACCCCAGTATATACCCCAGCTGCTGGCTAATGAGGGACACAGTTTCACCCTTTCGCTTGGTACGATTCCATCATACCATGGTTGCCCCTGGAAGAAATCATACCTGCTATTGGTGTCCCATTGCATCTACGCCACCGGCTAATACTCTAACAGTGAGAATTAAGTTGGTTGGCTAGCATATTTCGCTCACTTTCAATTTGCTCACGGGCTCTCCTGACGCCGCCGCCGCGGCTACTCTTGTCAGCCGTGGTGTGAGGCCGAGTGCCTCGGGTAGGTCGCAGGTGCCACGCCACCGCTCCCGGCAAGAGATACTACTCATGCGGATTCACCGAGACTAATGTGCGTGAGCCACTATCTATGGGTATCCACAGATATTGATGAGTCAATATGATGAGTGCATGATTTATCAGGCAATCAGACAAGAACCCCACCGGAATCTGTGCCCAACTGGTAAACGCAGATAAACCAAGCCCGCAACATTCCCATCAGCGTCGAACATCTTTCGAAGTCTCGGATTGCAAACTTGCGGAGATGGATTCAGTTTGCTTGCCCAGGTTTCCAGTGCCCAACCTCAAGAATCGATCCAAGCGCTACTCGAGTTGACATATTGATTCCCCGAACCCATACGACCGACAGAACGATACGAAACCACACTCGATCGACCGCAAAAAGCCTCCCTGAACGATGGATACATTCGTTGAAAGAAAAAGAAACTAAATTTCGCTATACTGATAGATGAACTGAGAGGGTGGGAGATAGTACTCACATCTTGTGTGGTCACTCCAGCAAGCAAGAAGCGCCCAGAGCTAGTTCTAGACTCGAGTACCTTGGATCTAAGCTGTGGGAGAGCTTTTTTGACATATTGTGCTGATAACATTCAAACTCTACTCAATCCTCAGTTGAGTGGTTTCGTTGAGTTGAAGCCATTCCAGCCACGTAACAACAATGTGGAAAAAAAGTCTGTACCAAGGATTTCGAATCCGTTTGAATGATCTCCACATTAAGGGATTCCACGGAACCCAATTCGTTTCCCACGCTCTTTCGCAGAGATTGGAATACGAGACTCCCTAAAATGGAGGGTCAAATATCCACACCACCTATGTGATAGACAGAGTTGAACTTTTTCAAACGTGACCCCCAGAACTAGTCCCAAGAGAGAACGGGAGAACCTTGCTTCCAGTGTAGCGAGAAACCAGAGTTTGTAGATCCGGCAAGGGCACGCACTCAACCACGCCACCATATCCGAGTTGTTAATCCGAATGATCCCTACAATACACCAACTATATCATGCAAACTTTTCGAGACATTTCAAGAAGCCAGCAATGATGTTGCCCGCGGTACGTTCCAGGAAATTCCAATTCACTCCTGGGCACGGTGGAAGTTGGCACCTACGAATGCACGGCAAGTTTTATCGGGGTTGAAAGCTTTAGGTAAATCGTTTAAACACTAAAGAATAATAATAATATTTTCGCAGACCTTTCTCTCTCTATTAATGCTGTGGTTTCGAACAGACTCCGCCCAAACAAATAATGATGCTAAAACATCTCGCAAAGGAGCGATTTTAATAGAATCCCAAAGACTTTCGCTGACTGGGTTTTCATTGATGGTACCCAATTTGAATCTTCATCCTCCTTCAATTTCCTCTACCAAGCAAGGTGATCCGACTGGGGCTCAGTCCTTGTTCACTGCCGCCGCCTTTTTCCCCGCGGCTTTCTGGCGGGCCTGGCCAGTACTCTTCTTTGACGCAGGGAGCAATTTTGGTGTTGCGGGTTTTTTGCCGCCTTCGGGCGTCGCGCCGCTCCCTTTAGAAGGCTTTCTAACCAAAGACGCCAGCTTTGGGCTATCTGTGGAGTCTTGGCTCAAGATTGACGACTCCTTGGACAACGGCGCGTCTCCATCTTCCTTGGGTGTTTCGGTCAACGGTCTTTCGCCGGGGGGTTTCGCATTATCGATGCGTTTTCGATACTCTCTGCGCTTGGCCTCACACACCGTCTTGCAGTCGGGGCACTTGAAGCTGTGCTTGGAGATGATAACGCGGATGAGGCATCGCGAGCAGCGCCACCAAGCTGATTGGATCTGGCGGCTCTCGAGCCAGTCTTGGCTGATTGGCTTTTTGCGTTTTTGGATGTCCTCGCGGTGGTACTCTTGCAGGTGGTCCCAGTAATGGTCGCGGCGGAGAAAGGGCTCGTACAATCGGGCGCACTTTGGATAGTCACAGGGAAAGGTGTCCTTGCGAACGTTGGTCGGGGGGTGGGCGCTATTGTAATGTCGTTTCAAGTCGTCGTTTCGCCGGAACGGGCGAGCCTGGCAGTTAGGCATGAGGCAGAGGACGGGCCAGTCTCGATCAGGGTTGGCTCTAACGAGAGACATTAGTGTCGATGCTAACTGCTGTGGGGGGAGCTCAATATTAATGACATACAGTTCGCTGCTCTGCTCCGCCAGAGCGGGAGGATACATGTCGAATTGAAAATCTTGGGACCCCATGCTGCCGCCGGTGCCAATGGAAGGGCTGGAATCAGCACTGCCGTTGTACATCTGATGGTCGGTGTTCTCTGTGGTGCGACTGGCCACCGAGACACTGGCAACTGGCGAGGTGGCGCTATTGTACGTGGAGGTGCTACCATATGCCGAATCTCGCCTAGCACGGCCGTAGCCGTTGCCTACCGGGAAGGTTGGCGAGATATTGCATTGAAATGTGTCGTCAGGGATGGTTTTCGGGGATATTTGGCTGGAATCGTGGTTCGTGTTGACATCTTTGATGTCGGTACCGTTGGCTCTTTGCTTTTCTGCACCCATTGTCCAGGTTCGCACCCCGTCGGGCTGCCGGGCGTCTCAAGGGCAAAGCAGCACGCGGATCGAAATGCGGTCGGTCTTGGGGCAATCAGGATGGCACATCCAGGCGTTGGATGATAGGGCCGTGGAACCCTGGGTTGGGCCTTTGGGGAGGACGTGACAAAAAGTTGAGATGAAGTTGCAATGGGACAGCTGAAAGAGGGGCTACGCCAAGCGGCATGCAGCCTTCCACGTGATGGTTGGCCAATCTGAGAGCCTCGCGACAAGAAATGGTGTCATCGGGATTTTCCGTCGAGTAATTAATTGCTCAGATCGAAGCCATCTTCTAATCTCCCGAACAACATCTGCCAAGTTGATATATGCCAGAGCTTGGCTCTGGGCATACTTGGCGCAGGCCCACTAATTGGCACCTCAAAGAGTCTCGTCCTCCGGCTTCCTCAACATTGGGGGGGAATAAACATATTACTCCGCCAAATAATAGCGCTTACGGTGGGAGGAATAGCTGCAGCCATGCACGTTTGCAGGCGGATGCAACGCCCGTCGCTGCTTTGTTGGTGATAGCGATAACGCATCACCGGCGACGCTATCGAACCTGGGAGCTTGAAGCTTTGAAGCAGCACCCGTCACTAAACCGAAATGAGTCTTGAAACGCCGGGCGCTAAGCCTTGCACACTAGCCAATTTCTCCCCTTACCTAATGCTACATCCGTTGAGCGAAGCTTGGGTGAAAGCTTGGGGAATCCCGAGCGGCCGCCGACAAGCCGCCGACAAGCCGGCCCTTGAATGCCGTTTCCTTTCATCCATTGAATTCATCATGACATCTCTGTTGGGCGGGGCGTTGGCTCGTGTCCAAGTGATTGGTCCTCCGCTGAAGCATTCCGGCCCTCTCCTCTTCGGTCGGATGAATAGTGGAAGCCTTCCCAAAAGTGTTCTGGACCAGGGTTCTTTTGAGCAGTCATGTCAGATGACGTCAATAGGAATGCTCAACACACGAATTGACTACCGCGGGGTGACTGACTCGCGACAGCTCAGCGTGCAGTTTCTTGTGTTTATACTTTCTGTTTTTGGCGCCGAAGTCTTTTGCTCCTCGCCAGAAGTCAGGGATTACTACTGGAGAAAATGAACCACTGTAACGCCCATCACGGTGCATGTCAACAAAGAGGTCTTTTAAAATCAATCCAGGCAATCCTATCATCAAATACCCGGCATGAACTTGCACCAAGGACAAACAAGAATTGTACCAATTTTAACGACCTGTGATGCCCACTGACCAAATGGTTGAAATCCCTGGGCCTTTTTACTTTGGCAAGTTCGTAGGATAGGGCCAATTGTTGCAGCGGAACTTTGGAATAGTTCAACCGGCTAACTCGGAAGACCCAATAAACCAGCATTCCGTCTATACGGACCAATATCGGTGCTATTATGTAACCCTCTGAAGAAGTTACTTGTGCTTGTGAGTTTTCAATTGAGGTTGCCAAGACAAATATAAATATTCATCTTTTCCCTCTCAGAAACTGAATCACACATAACCTTGAGTCATCACATCAATCCAGAACAAGCTTTATCATCTATTCAATTAAACAATTTCCAGAATCTCAGTCTGAGATAATCCAAAATGGTCTCAGTCAAGAACTTCATTGCCATCGTCGCTGCCTTTTCGACCATCGCTTCGGCCAGCCCTGTCGATGCTTCCCCTGAACTAGAAGTCAGAGCCAAATGCGGTGGATTAGGTGACTGCTATGCAGGTGGTGAGCAATAATCCTAGACGTCATATAATCGGGTAATTAAGCAATGGTCAGGATGCAACCCAAAATTCAGCCCTTCCAATGCCGTTGTGGGACGTTGCCAAAGCGGTCCCTACGCTGGTTGCCAGTGCGCCAAATGCGGTATTGAAAATGGGCCGTGCGATGAAAACGGTTGCGAGGGGAGGAACAATGTTTGTACCGCCGGAGCTTATCGGGGCTGCAACTGCGGGTAGAGAAATATCCAATTTTTTCTGAATTATATGAAGACAAGACTCGATCGAAGATGGCCTCGTTCGTGAAGTTTATGACCACAATCTGAAAAAAAAAAAAGAAGACATTCGAGAAAATCATGTGCATAACTGAGAGACTTTCTCTTTAATTATATGTTGTTCCATTATTCATTCCATCTATCGCAATCAGCAGGAACCCCCGCTTCGCATATCCCATCCAGAAGGTAGCACTTGGCCGTCCACCATACCAATGCCACATGATCCCGAAGCTCCAACTTTGTAATTAATTCCATTGTTGGTCTTGATATAGCCGATCCCGCCTGCCGCAATGCATGCGCTCCCAACGACGACCTGGTTGAAGTTGATGATTTGAACGTTGCAGCCTGCAATAGCCAGCGCTGCGTGCATGAGCGGGATGACAATGAGTGCTGTCTTCATGGCGAAATGTTTTCTGTGATTGTTCGTATTAACTTGTGCATCCACTAGAAATTCAATTGAAATGTCTCACGGATACTGAGGAAGGTTGGAGCCGGGGTAATCGCAACAGAATGGGGGGTTATAGTGCAATTTCACAGGGATGTTCTGGAAATGGGAACGAAGGGAATTCTGAAGACTTCTTATAAGGTATTCTGAAACAGTCCCAGCTATTTTCGTCATCCTTTGGGCCTTGAAGGGCAATGAAAAACAACGGCACAGACGTCCACGCCTATCAAAGCTGAAACATGGCGGATGGAATGAGACCAATTTGCAAACAATGCCCTTGTCATGTTTAATGAGCGCTGTTCTCATGCCGTGCCACTTAGATTTCAATTTTTGGAGCCTTGGTTCAGTAGTGTCACATCTGACCAGTTGGTGGTTTTCAAGAAGGCGGCGACAATCAGGTATGGCGCAATCAAATTGAGAAACGCCTTGCAGTTGGAACTCTCGGGCCATGTGCACGGCTGTAGTTAGTTCTTGCACGCATGCACAATGTTTGATTTACTAATTTCTCTTCGGCACATTCAACTCGATCGGCGGTTGTTAGAGCATCAGTCTGTGATAAAGAAAGCTCTGAAAGAAACCACCACCAATTTCCCCCAGCAGATCAGCCTCGTAAGTGGCGGTGCAGCGCCAGATAGCCATTTAAGGTGGTTTACAGGCCAGTGGAGCCCCTTGGTGCCTCTGCCTACCTGCCAGCACCAGCTCAACCCTATTTTTCTCATGTGGCGCAGCCAGACAATGCCGGCCTTTGGGAAATAGATAAAGTAGTCCAAGTAGATGATGAAGTGCAATTGTTTTGCACATGGCTTGGTACGCATCTTTCTGCTGGGTTTATCATATTGACGTCGAATGTTGAATAGATTCATATGATCCTAAGATTCGCAACGTGAAAAACTGGAACACATATGGCAGAGGTCTCCGTCTCGCTAATCTGATAAAAAAAAGCCATCGTCTTCGGGCTGCATTTTCATTCTTCAGGTGTGGCTTTCTCAACTTAATCATACGATAATCGTGGCGGCTCGCTCAAGGCATCAACCGCAACCGGGCATACAACGAATTCCCCTCTCAGTTTGTTTGCATCCGGAAATGGGGTCGGCAGTGTTCGTTTTTGCGATGGGTAAAGGTTCCGGACGTCGGAATATGTGCTGAAAAACTCCTCTGCTTGGCATAGTCCGTCCTGCATTTGGCGGCAGTCGCTGCCGTAATTCTGGTTCGCTTATCTCACAGGGGGGTCAGGGGGGGTTCATCCTTGGCGAGATGGCGCCAAGCAGCGGCGGCAAACCTCGTCCCTCATTGGCTGCACCATAACCTCAAATCCGTCAGAATTAACTACACGTCACTTCGCGTCGACGAAATCGTGCAATCAACATAGCAGATGAATCTATGATGCATGTGTTTAATTGAGAAGGAGCCGAACCACAAAATAAATCAATACACGCCCATCAGGTATCTACTCACCCTGCCCAGCATTATTTGAAAATGCTTAGGATTAGTTAATGATTGGTGATCTCCTTCCTTGCCTCCAACGTTCCCGAATTTGATAGCATAGATCTATCACAGCAAGACAAGTACAAAAGTACCTAGTATCGCGGACAAATTCATTCCTACGTTGAAGTCAATGACGCCCTAATTGGGTATGGTGCTTCAGGGCACGATGAGATGCACAAGACGCCCCCGTGATAGTTCCAATCTCCTCGGCCAAATCCCCTCGGCCATAATTCCCTCAACCAACATGGTTCCATTAGTGCATCTGGGTCGCTTTTGGGTGCTGAACATGATGTGCACCGAGACTGCTGGCTGTGATGCTACGACGGAAACACTTAGAAGCGAAAGTTAATTTAGAGTAGACGCGAAGTCTAATAAGAAGATAGTCTATAGTCTATATAGCGATAATGCATAAAATAAATAAATCTGTTATAGTAAAAGGGTATTTTATAGTTTCTTTTACTCCGCCTGAATTTAGCTGGAGTTTGAGTTATCAGCGCACGACCAAGAAGATCCACCCTCCTTCTTGTAGGTATCAATGATACCAACAACGGATCCGTAGGTACCGGCAACCATGATGAAGCTTCCGGACAGGATGACGAAAATGCTCCAGGCGACCATGAGGTACCACTTGGTGGTGGGGGCAGCTCGGCCAGCAGACCAGTTGTCGTACAGCCACATGGTTGCCATGGGCTGGAAGCACATGACCGTACCGAGAAGGGCACCAACCAGAGAAACAAGACCGCCGAAAACAGGGATACCACTGGCAATGACATAGGCGAAGATAGCAGTAGCACCAGTGCAGCCGAGCCAGGTGGACCAGTGAATGGCAGAGTTGGAGGTAAGGTGCTTGGTTCCTCGGAGGAGGCGGATGAAGACATACTTGGCAGCCAGCTAGATGAAATGTTAGTTTTGTCGCACATTTTATGGTTTTCGTAAAAGTGACTTACATGGAGGGTGAGCATCTCACTAGCCAGAAGACCAGGCAGAGCCAGACCGTAGCAAACCTTCTTCAGGAGCTTACCAGCGGTACCAAGAGCAGGCGAGGCGACAAATGAACCAGCGTAGTAGTAGACAACGACACCGATGACAATGTAGACGACAGTGACGAGACCTTGGCAAAGGAGGAGAGCTCGGGTGTAGTACTGAGGGTCACGCATCTCAGATGCAATGGAGAAGAAAGCCGGGGTAGCGGCATAGGCGAAAACCAGGGTGGAGATGGCGGTAATGGCATCGGTGAAAGATGGAGTGCTGGTGATCTTGTAGTCGGATTGCCAGGGGCCGGTCTTGGGAGCGTCGGCAGGGCGGTCCTGGACGGCGACGGCAATGGTGAGGGTGAAGACTGCGAGTAGCGTTAGTATGGGTGGGTTCCATTCGTTATTAAACAAAAGGGGAGCGTACTGGCAGTGACAATGCAGCCAACACCGATCCAGGCGAGCGAGGTGATGCGGCCTAGAGTACGGATACTCGAGAGACAGAATCCAATGACGAGCGCAACGGCGACGAAAACGGCTGTGCAGGTGGCATGGGAGGAGAGGGCGTTGAAAGAGATGGAAACACTGAGCATGGCTGATCCGGCAACGAAAACCCAGTCTGATTGCAAATGTTAGTTATAAAAAAGAAGCATTGGGTCAGATCCTGTTGAGCAGACTTACAGAGATAGAAGAAGACACCGAAAACATCACGTCCCCAGCGGCCAAACATCTTGTGGCCGGCATCATCGATACCGTAAACCTCGGGGTGGTTGAGCTTGAAGCAACCGACGACATAGCCACCCCAGGTAGTGATGGTAGCGATGGTCAGGAGGAGGATGACACCGGGGACTAGACCCAGAGCATCAAAGGCCTTGGGGATGGACAGCACACCGAGACCGATCTGTGTCTTCATCATGAGAGCAGAGGTTCCCAACCAGCCGACCTAGGAATTGTTAGCGACCCCGAGCCAAGAGGGGTTTTTTTCTGGGGGAGGGGCCAATGTGTGCGTACATCACGGTAGTTGGGACCATCCTCAGTGATGGCACCGAAGACGGCATCCTGTGTCTCGCCGACCTGGGGCTGGCGCTCCTCAGAGTCGCTGGTGTTGTAGGCGTCCTTCTTTTCCATTTTGAATATATTATGTATGGCGAGAGAGAGAGAACGAATCGAAATGAATGGGGAATAATTCCTTCATAATTCGGGCCGGGCACTCGAGGCCTTTTAGACCTCTCGAGGTCGCCCATCAGTGGGCCTCATCGAGAGGCTCGTTCCACGTTGAGAGAGTTGGAGACGCACTGGGTCTCTCTGCCAACACGGCCAGGATAGGCCAGGATAGGTCAGGACAGGCCGGGATGCCCCGTTGGGTGGTGTGGCATGGGATAGGCCCGTCGCCAGGACCGTCGACAGGCCGAATAGGGGCCTCCAGCTGTCGGACCCTAGGGTCCATGCGGGGGAGAGAGCGGAGAGGACCCACGAGGGCCCCATCGAGGGCCCCATCAAGCCTGATGTGGTATGACGCGTAGGGGCGACTGTAGTTGTGGTGCCTGAGGGAATTAAAATTAGGTTGTCGAGGGCGTGAGGCGTGAGGCGGTTCGGTGGTTGCGGCATAGAGTTTTTCTAGAAGCCCAATACGAAGGAATGGACTAACGAATGGGGAGATGAGAAGCGTGAAACAGACGTGCCAGGGCCGCTCGGTCTCATCCCCAGCTCCCCAACTTGGCTATTGCCCGATGTAGCAGGTAACCTCACCCACAGTGGGTGCGCTGCATCGCCCGCGACTCCACGGTGGACCACAGCTCGCCGCATCGCCTGGAGTTTTACCTAACAGTTACGTATTATTTGGCCCGCGACAGCGCACTCGGACTGTCATTCCTCGATTTCAATGGGCATGAAATGGACACGACATGGACAGGACCGGACCACCGGATGGGGAAATCCTCCGCAAGAGCTGGAGAAGCCTGCGCAGGAGCTGGAGAAAGACCTGGGGAAGTCCAGAAAGAGGAGGGCACCAGAATTTTAGCTAGTGGAGATCTGCTGCGCTGCTGGAAACCTAGGTTCGCGATGCGGCGAGCCAGCAGAGTGACGCCGACCGACACGAGCCGCGTCCTGCTCAGTCGCCGCCTCCAACATCGACCCCAATCGGCGGCTCCAGTCGGCTTTGGCGTCCCAGTTTCATCATCTCCATCTCCATCCCCCCCAGCCAGGCGCGCCTTCGACCCTGCCCCGGCTCCCTGGGGACTCGACCCGCGCCGGGAGGACAGCACCTGCAGCGGCGCCATCACCAGTGATCAGTCCTCCTCTTATCGTCTGGTCTCCACCCGGCTATGCACAATCCACCGAGGAGTCCACGCTCCATCCCCAGACCAGGGTTACGCGATGCATGCACACAACCAAGAGGGATGCTGACGGCGAGGCCCCCATCGCCCGACCGTTTGGCCATGTAATCACCCGAGGCGGGAAGGGGAAGGGGGAGACGAATTAACTTCTTCACCGGCAAATGATCGTCAGGTGATTTGAGGGACACACTGGCCAGCGAAACGCGTGGGGCGGAGAGATTACTTCCAGTAGGTCGTAGTAGTGGCGAAAAAAAAAATCCAACCTGGGGCGATTTACACTGCACGGATCACATTCTGCTGTCGTTGTCGCCCGCGGGAAACTCGACAGTCGCAAGGGAGTCAAAGAGAGCAGCCCGGATTCTCCACCTTGGCTTATAGCCGATTGATTGGGCAATTGCGGGTTTGGCCACCGGAAACGCGGGCGCTACCTTGTTTTGGCTTGACACATCGCGCTGACTTGCTGCCAACAAGGCGTAATTAACACGCTCTCCCCTTCTCTACACGCGCGGGGAATCGCTCCCACCTCGGCTTGGGCTTCTCCCGCCCCCTTCAGGGATTGCTCTCTCTCATCTCCACTCGGGAATTTGGAGATCGATGATGGCCTCATGTCACGAGTCTGCATGGGAAAATCGGCCGTGAACCGAAAGGCTCTGCGTTGGTGTTGTGGACCTTGGAAGCGATGGATGACGACAACCGTGTGGGACTGGCGAGGCTTGTCGCGGCTCAAATCACACTGCCTGCGGAGGGCGACCACCTCGGACGAATGTTGGACCATCACAGTTAATGCTAAAGCTACAATGGATCTACAGTGAGTTTCAGATCCTTAGTTGGGCAAAAAATGAAAATGAAAAAATGAAAAGTGAAAATAAAAAAAGAACACGCGGGCTGGCCGAGTACACGAGTTTCAGTCTTCATCGTGGCCAATCACGCCGACTCCAGCTATCTCTATCAACTGCGTCCAAACACATACCCAGCAGGTCAGAGTTCTCATGTTCATAGATTGTTGATGATCAATATTATCCCAATGTCATTCAGCCCATATTTTAACACGCGGGACGGCAATCTGACGCCCGCGATAGAGATAAGACAACGGGGCACCCGTCGCCTTCACCCACTTCCAAAGGAACGCGCGGGTCGAGTCCTGGTTCCCGCGACCTCTGGGGCACCCGTCGCGGCACCCGGGAACCCCGGGATCGCAAAAAAGAATGGCTCCATCTCTTCATCGGCGAGCTAGCCATATCGGACAATTGTAAGCTAAGGTATTCATCGACGGGGTTGGGAAAAAACGGGGGAATTGTCATTCAGGTGAGCCCTCGTAACGTCCTCAATAACTCGCTGATGATATGTCTTGGCGAAAATAACGGAAACCAACTGCGGTGAGGGAGGGAGGGCCCCGCATGGCCGGTGCGCTCATGGCAGCCAGGTCCGAACAGTAGGCTTTATACAAGGTTGATGTCGATGAACCCTGGCCTGATGAAGTCAGTGGTGAGGCTCTACTGGCCCCAGCAGCCGCCGCCGACTAAGCAGCGCCGGTTGGGGGCCATGATTGGGCGCTCCCGTTAGCGTCCCGGTCCACACCGAGCGAGGTGACCCGCATACTCGCCGTATAGAGTAAACATCAACGGTGGTCTTATTGTTGTGGAGGCCCAGCTGGGATTCCCCATGATTTATTTCCATTATGTAATTTTATCCATTGTCCATGTCTCCGTGTGCCAGCATGCTATGGAGAGGCCATCTAGCATGTGCCTTATCTTGCTTCCGGGGCCACCGAGCCCATCAATCAACTGGAGGCACCTGCGCATCACATCCATCGCGGCCACTGGCTCCAACGCTATCGGGCCGGGAATGGTGTCGGCTGTGGTCTCGAATGGCCTTGCCCCACAATTCATTCTCTTGCATGTTCCATTGCTTCCACTCAGTGCGTCAAAGCCGCTTCTTTCCTCTTGGCAAGGCCCCATGCCTCGAAACGCCGCACTCCGTCACCGAGGCGCGGGCTCAGCCTCTGCGGGAACTGTCGGGTCCGCTGCACTGGCCTCTTCGCCCAGGCTTCTTGTAGTCATTCTCTTTACCACGCGTATTTATTCTCTCACCCTTTGTAATTCTGTTCTTGAGCGGTGCGGGTGCGTGCTGCCAGCATTGGGTGGTAGCCCCCTCCCCTCCCCCCTGTGCTGCTCCTGCACGCGACTCAGTTTCTCAACCAGCGCCCGTCGTCTGTATATCCGCAATTTAACTTGACTTTTCGACCAAATTGCACTGACGGGACCTGACCCAGATTTAAGGTTGAATGGCATTTTACGAAAAAGAGCTAGGCGACCCAGTCGTCACACGACCACGACTATCAGAATCTAGATTTAAGCTCCGATGTGCCTGGCCTTGGGCTGAATGACTGCTTTATCTATCGCATCCTTCACGGCGATCCCAGGATGACGTACCCGGCTCCGAGTGTACCATTGGGGGCGGGCCACCAAATCTCAACAACCGACTATCGATACCAAAAATAAACGACTAAAACGATCACACCAGATTTTACCGTTGTCCAGGATGCGACCCTTTATCAGGAGCCCTAGTCTGACACGTTTGTCGGGTTGACCGAGCGCTGCGAAGATCAACGAAGGAGGGGGAACCCGACAATCAAAGGATGCACATCACCGACTTCACCACCACTGTCAATTACGGTGAACCCGACAAAACTTCCAGGTGACTTGAGGTTGGCACTGTCAAGAGGCACGGCAATATCAACGGTGCCCGCTCTTCATTGGACATGACGCATGCGTCGTAAGTCAACATGAAACCTTAAAACGAGGCTTGGTGCGGCGTCGCATGTTTGGCGGGCTGCAAACGTCCCAGTTATTGCCACTTGGATCAGCGCCCAAAACGAACTTCTATTATAACCATAACCATATCTCTGACGATACGCACTCCGGGATCAATCGAACGAGCACGCCCAAGGTTCCAGTGGCGTTTACGGCAGCCCTTGGGTCTTTGGGGAGGGGCGTTGATGGCGTCCGTATAGGATCACCCCTGGACCATAGTGGCATTTGATTTTGGCTACTGAGAGGAACGCAACTAGAATGCGCTAGAGCCAGTTCTAGATCATGAAGAGCACTGACCTAAACAGGAGCTTATAGCAGCTACCAGCGGAGCTATGGTAGGTACTTTGCCTCATCGCCCAAACGGGTATGGAGTGCGTAGGTTTGGAGATGTCGCTCTTAGATTTTCACCAACGCAGAGCTATATCCGGCTGTAGAATTAATACAGGTAAGGATCGCACAAAGGGATTTGAGTTTGCAATGATTGGCTGGACCCGAATGTAAAGAAGCGTAGAACTTCAGTTGACGAGATGGTGAGGGTGAGATAGCTCTCTACCACCTTGCCTATCTGGAGTTTCATTCAGAATTGTTTCGAAATGAGCATATGTAACATTATTTTTTCCCCGTGACGGGGCAGTCGAGTTATCATGCATGTCAGTAAATCAGCAAAAACAAAGTAGGGCGGGCACCGCCGTTGTGACAACCACAGCTGAGTAGTTGATTGAACTGCAAAGGATGTAAAACTTGAATCTGAATGAATTTATTTAAAAGCATATAGTTCGGAGCAAAAAAATACTTTACGCCAATAATTGCATCATCCCTCAACCAAGCTTGAATTGTTAAAGCATGCTGCGTCATCGCAGAATAATTGGTGCGAGCTACCCGGGAGCCCAGAACGTGACCCAACTGATAATAGTTACTTAATATCAGGTTGGTGGCTCCTCGGTATCGAAATCCGGTGCTACAGTGGTTGCTCACAACCACACGTCTTCCGTAGTATAGTGGTCAGTATGCAAGCTTGTCACGCTTGAGACCCGGGTTCAATTCCCGGCGGGAGAGATTCCAGCCCCAGGTAAACACCTGGATTTAATTTTTTGCATCTCAAATCTCTTTAATCTAGGCTGGTTCATGCTGCATGTTTCGTTGAGGCCGTGTTTTTATTCAGAGGGCTAGTTTGGCGCTGCCTCTTTTTTCGGGGCCAAAATTGACGGAGTCCCACCAGCGTGCATAGAGTGATTAATACCTGTAGCGCACCTCTCTACGTCAACCACCAAAACTTTATCATTATATGGACAAATACTTGTACCTTGATAATGTCTACGTTCAAATAATGTAATGCTACTGCTCTATAATATAATATTGGATTCATTCACGCTCGGTTTTCCCTGTCAACTCTGTTGCTTCGTTCTGGTCCGCGATGCCTCAACCGACACTCGTGCTTCGGTGGAACTGACCTTCAATTGGGTGCCAATTGTACGATTGCATTCCTGCATACTTTGCGCTCTTTTTTCCTTTCTGTCTTTTTGCTTTTGTGTTCTTCCACCCTCCTTGCATGTTCCCCAGGCCCAGTGCGATTTTACCGGGAAAGCCTATCAACATCGCCAAGTTCATCCCAAAGCGTCCACAGGGACCGGTAAAGTTTCTTGTGCGGCGCAACCGTAAAAACGCCATGACGCGTCTTGGCGATTTCGATTGATCTGCCAAGCCTGCATGCATGAGAAGATAGGGTTTGAACGGGTGCTTTGGATCAACATGGGGGATACTTTTTTTTCTTCTCTTTTCCTTATCGCCATTCTTGCAGCTTGGTCCGATAACGATAGTGGAACTGTTTGGCTGCTATGTCGCCCATCATCTATCCAGAGACGTATCATATATTTAGATAAAAGCTGATGAGAGAGATTGGTATATGCGATATCGAATTGCGACAAGGCTGCTTGTCTAGCAGTAATTATCGTGCTGGTTTGACGGTGTTTGTGTGCTATCAGCGTGAGCAGTTTCGACTCCAAGCAGAGTGAGGCAGAATTCCATAATTCGAAGGTCTCTTTTTCACCTTTTATCTTTTATTTTTTAAAGGAGCCTCCCTATTTTCCTGAGTATTCTCCGTGGGAAGATTTTGTTCATTCCGTGGTTTGCAGGCACCTACACTTTAGGCGACTGTTTGGCAGACCTTAATTTTAGGGCCGACGGGTATCGCTCTTGGTAAGGTTACCATGTTGCATAGGATAAATCCTGCTCGGTGTACGCCAAAGTAAAATGTCACATAAAGTTGTAAAGCTGCATAGGCTTTGATAGCATCATATAAGAGTGTTTTTGTTAGTAATGTGCAAAGCATGTTGCGTTGTTGATTGCGGCCGAACTTGACATTTTCCATTGTCGTGTAGCAGCTAGGCTGGAGATGGTGACGCTTTCGCCTCGGTCGCGATCGAGCGACTGAGCAATGCAGAGTCGAGTTCTCAGCAAATGTCAAGGAAATATGCAGCGAACCTTTGCTCTTAATGCTTTTTTAGCATACTCCCTGCTCTACCCCCTTCTTTTCGGCTACCACCTATTCTGGTGCGCTCTGGACTGGGTACCTCTATTTTGACAAGCTGTAAATTTCATAGACCCCGCCTAAAAAAGCAGACCAGTGACAAATACCAATTAAAGTATGATGCCGTGACGAATTTATAGTCTTTGGAACGATATCCATGTGACCCGTTGAAATCCATCCAGCTATCATGAGTGATCATGGCACCACGGTGTGGGTTTCGGGTTTACCATGGTGCCTTGTCGGTGGCTTACGATGTGTCACGGTCAAACAGACCTTTCAGCTCCAATGATGGCATGCGTTACCTTGCTCCAGATATGCTACATTATCTTGCTCAACGGTCCAGATCTGGTTTCACATGGGGCAGTCCTCATACAACCAACGGTTGTGCAGACGCGGGGGCTTTTCTTCTACCTTTGCATGTCGCATGCGAGGGGCAGGGTGTTCCTAGTGCTGAAATCCCCGACGTAATTTTCATCGGGACAGGGAGCGCAGTAACAGGCTCAGCTGTCATCAAATAGTGCCCAAGGATCCTTGATCTGGGCTTATAGCTCAGCTGGCGCTGGCCATTTGACACACCCCTGCAGGGCCTTTCTTATCCTGTATTTTCTGGTGACTTAATAAATCAGTTGCCGCTGTGCAGGGTTTTAAATGCGCTCCAATTGCGAGACGGCATGGTGTCAGCCAATGCAAAGCTGATGACGCTGTTCGGGAGGTCATCCAGCGCTGCTTCTTCCCCACCACCTACGTGACACCCAAGGCCTAAGCTAACGTTCCTGCTTTGCTTCCCTCTGACTTTTCAAGCTGCCAACTATCTTAATGCCATGTGAATTTGCTTAGAACCCTCTAATCTTTTCATGGGCTGAATTGACTTGGGATTCCACCTGTGTTTGGGAACAACCCTCGACTTCCGGTCCATCAAAGGGCCATGAAGGGATTTCTAAAACGGATGCGGCATTCACAGTGGTCTCTGGGAGAGACCTACTAGAACCAAAAACTGAAAAATGATTGAGTCATGTTTCATTCCCTTCGTTATGCGTTCTGGAGAGCCCAGCAAGGCTCCTTTCCATGTGGTTCAAAGCGAACACACGCGTTATGAACAAATCTCCAAAGTGTCCCAATGCTGATGCTATGTAACCCAGTTTCTAGACCCTATCCAACTCCACGCTACCGGCAATACGTATCCATTATCCAATGCATCCATGGCCAAGTAGACCAAAAGTTTTTACGTGAACAAGTTTGTGGCTAAATCTAACTAACCGTGGCCCAACGACGCGCAGTCCAACTGCGAGAAAAAGAAAAAAAAAGGCAATGCATGAGCTAACCCATCAGCCTGGGTGAGAGGCGCCCGATTGACCAGGGTCCTTTGCGTCCAGGCTGCCCGTGATGGATTGGGACTCGGCTTCAGAGGCGGCGCCTGTGGAGACGTTGTCCTCAGACACCTGCCCAATGTGATAATCACCATCGGCCCCAAGGTTAGGGCGCTTCGGGCAATCAGACACTTCCCCGTTGTCGGAGGCAGGAGATAGGCTTCTCTTGTGAG
This sequence comes from Calonectria multiphialidica, assembly GCA_020623665.1. Lineage (NCBI taxonomy): Eukaryota > Fungi > Ascomycota > Sordariomycetes > Hypocreales > Nectriaceae > Calonectria > Calonectria multiphialidica. Next base: position 176,073 of record JAHVYC010000007.1, read on the forward strand.
CCTGCTTTCCGACGGATTGTCCGACTGGAGAACTGCTGGCTGTGGCCTGGACTTCGGCTCTGTCGGGGGTGCTAGGGACCGAGAAACCAGGATCTGGAGCCACCATGTGACCTCTCTCGGTGGCTTGGCTGTCGGATCCCTCAGAGGCAGCATCGCCAATGACTGGGATGCCAGGAAGTGCGAGTCCAGGCTGGGGCGTCTCAGTGGCGTTGTTGACAGACTCGGATGCCTCAGCGACCGAAGGGTTGGGAGATTCGGCTCTGGGCTGGTCTTCCCCAGCATTGTTTTCCGTTGCCAAAGCCGGCTGGAGGTAGTTGTCGCATTGCTCTGCGGTCCATCGGAGGTCCGGGTTAATGACCACCATGTTCTGCAGAACTGTGATTAGGACGTCGCCACGGCGCCTCGAACTCGCGAATTCCTCCAGTTCCATTACATATTGTTCGCAGTACTCAAAGGGGCCTTTGTCCTTGCTGAAATCATCGAACGGATCCATAATTGCTAGAATGGTGAAGATGGTGATTCCCAGAGACCATATGTCCATAGTAGCGGTAAAGTGGTCTCCCACGAGGCGACTGTTTCTCGTTGGATCAAAAAACTCCGGTGGCCTGAACCCATCAGTGCCACAGGTGCTGACCAGGTCGGCTGTGCCCTTGGACATCCCGAAGTCACAGAGTTTAACGAGCAGATCCTCGCCTCTGCTCACGAGCAGAATGTTTCCGGGTTTCAAGTCCCGGTGCACAATTGTAGGGTTCAACCCGTGCATGTGTCGCAAGGCATCTAGGCACTGGCATAGAATGGTGTGAATCTCTTTGTAGGAGAATCGCTTTCCTAACAGAGACCCCAGGGGCGCATATTCCAGAACCAGCTTGGCATATGGCTCGAATGTGTATTCTTTGAGTTCGACAACATGTTTCTGCAAGGTTGTTAGAAGTGAAACGACATGAAGTAGGGGGTCTACTTGCATGCTTTGCTCTATTAAGCAGATCAATCTCGTTTTCCCACACCTCCTCATTGTACAAGCCCTCATGAACAGCTTTGGGAGTTGGCCTCTTAACGATGAATTGGACAGCAGTTGAGACGTCCAAGAGGTGTTCTATAGTGGGAAAATCATCACACTGAAGTGTATTTTTCAGATGGATAGGCTCCTGTTTTTCCAGAGGGCCTATCGTGCTAGCCAGATCTTGATCGTCCATGTGTTCAGATTCTGTCATAGCCTTGGTGTGGGACGAGGGGATCGTCGGTTCGGGGACAAACCCGCGATCAAAAAAACGTTGAACTTGCGATAGGTACTGCTCTGAGTTAATATCCTTGCACTTGACATCAATCCTGAAGTACAGAATGTCGTCAATAGTCACAGAGACGTGCCGTTTGGGCGTGAAGGCTCCCAAGCCGTTTAGCACCCATGTGAAGACGCCCCTCGGTGCGCAAGAATCTTCATCGTAATGAACTGCCATTTTAGTCGTGGAACTTAGGCCTTTGATATAGAGGCGACGGGAGGATCGATCAAAGGTGATGGCGAATTGCCGGCTGTCTATACCTGGGCCATGGAACCGGAAGTTGACGAAATTGTGGCTGCCCGTGCCAAACACAAAGCCATCGGGCGCACGAGGCTTGTCGCTGAACCGTAGAACGATCTCGTCCTCGATTGGACCTTCATGTTCGCTCTGGGCTATCTTGCCATGCCGTTGATAGACCACAGCGATGATGTCCGTGTCCTCGTTCATTGTGCCCATCTGTCGGCGGATGTGGGTGGGATATACTAGAACAAAGCAAGTTAGAGCATGAAAATTAGCGTGAAATGCATAACGGAACATTGAAGGTACCAAGAAATTGGAAGCGACGATGAAAAGGGAGGTAAGCGTACGGCGCCGAGTGAAGAAGACGTTGTCAACAGATGGAGTAGGCATGGGTGTGGGTGATGGTCAGAAGATGGACAGTACTGCGATGAAGATAATTAAGGATGAAGAAATGAAATAGACGAGAGGAAGGACAAATTAAAGAAAAGAAAAGCCACCTTGACCATGTTTGTCCAGTGCATACCGCCGCCGCCGCCGCCGCCGCCCGCATCACGCGGCGACAAACACACCAGCTTGCGAACACCAGATGTGCAAACCAAGGAACGGAGGGGCTGAAAATAACGGCGGTGAATGAAACTGGCCTACTGTTGCTTTATTTAGTTAATGATCTTTTATTTCTTTGAGCTTTGTGGCCATTTCATCGTGGTCTGTCCCACTATTGGAATGGCACAGCCAGCTAGTGTGGCTCGTTGTCACCGTTTTGCGGGTGTATGCGTATTAAGCCGGCTGTGAATGAGTGAGGCGTTGTTACACAGTCGCCGCCTGGTCCACGCGACGCGCTCGTGTTATCTGGGACTCTGTAAAACTTTTTGTTGGCCGGCTTCTTTGTTGTGCTCAATCCTTCATATCCAGATGGTAGTCAACCGCCTGTCCTCCAACCAACATTTTCATCATACACCACATCATGTCCCCCGAGCAACCGGAAACCCGGGAATGGTCCGCAGATGACCTTCTGGGCTGTAGCATAGAGAAGATTGACGAGTTTATAAACGATGGAATGTGTCTCCCCGTCTCCGATTGGACGGCAATGTCCGACGACAAGAGGAAGCATATCCTTGACCGAGTAATGTATGTCCACTACCACTGCTATATCCCTTCTTTTCCTGTTTGCACCGCACAACCTGTTGACTGTTATTTCTTCATAGTGATCGAAGACATGCCCTGTCTGGAAATTCCACGCCTGAAGGCAACCGATTCGTTTCTGACGAAGAAGAGTTATTCTATAACCAACGTGACATTCACTATGTCCCACATGACCCAAATGACAATTCTTCGCAATCTGGGGCGCCAGAATTAGAACTGAAGCCAAGATCGCCGGATCCCAGAGTGATGCCTGAAATTGAACGAGTACGGCTTTTCGAGACGGCGCATTACAATACCCTCGTTGAGGACGGCGGTCGCCCTCTTTACCCTATCCAGCTTCTCCCGGACGTTTCCCAAAATCCAGAGAAATACACCCAGTTGCTTCGACCATGGACATGGACAAAAGTCAATGTCTTCATGTTGCCTGGGGAGGCTTTTAACAGGCAATTACTTTCTTGGCAAAGGTTTCGCAGCTGGCAGCATCATAACCGGGGTCTCGAAGTTCCCTGTCGACAATTTGCTTCGTACATCACGAGGAGGAGGCTGGCCGCAAAGGCGTACTTTGGGAAAGATTGGCCAGAAAAGTTAGATGCAAAGCGGATAAAACACTTGGAAAACTCTTGGAAAAGGCATTCGGATAACGGGAGGAGTCGGAGGCCCGAAACGGAACGCGGCTGGGGCCAGTCGCTGTCCCAGTACGCCGACGCCATAAAGCAACGCCTGTCAAAGCACAACATAACGCGGCCATTCGACTTGAACGAGGATCCTTTTACGCAAGACAAAATGACAACATGGCTGGAGTACGTTAACTTTGTGTGCAGGGGCAATGAGCAGCGTGTAGATAGGGTCAAGGCCGCACAGCAAAGGCATGAGCGTCATTGTCAGACGCTCCAAAACTCTGGGGTGCTGGAAGACGGCGAAACACCCGAATCAGTCCGAGAAAATATGGAATTGATCATGCGCGATCTCGAGACAAACCACCAGCAACTTCGTATCGACTTGGACAGCGCCAAGATGGCATTCGACGAGGCTTACCGATCGATCCGTTACGATAAACAACCTATATCTAGCTCAAAGCACAAGCCGGCATGGGAGGCCGCCATCTCGAGATTCGATTCGGCAAAGACGAATATTTTGAATCAAAAAGAAAGATTCGAGGTCATGAAGAGGTTTTATTCTTCGTGTGAGAACATCAACGATGAAATCACAAGTCTCGCAGATGACACTCTCACGGTTGAATGGGCCAAGGAGCAGATACCTCTGATCGAGGCGGAATTGAAGGCGGCTACAGCTCAGAAACGCCCATCGGACGCAGAGCAGCCTTCCCCCAAGAGACAGAAGACAGTTGGCGATGACAGACTGAGCCCACATACAGACGAGAGCAACGCTGCCGCCGCCGAGGAAGCCGCGTCGCCGTCTCCCGGGCCCGACGCCGAGCCGGTACGGGGCCCCAATCAAGCAACTATTGCAGCCCAGTCCGATCACCCCGATGAACAGCACACCGCCGTGGACGCAGATGATCCTGGCGCGGTTGCGCCTCCGGAAGTCGGTCCCGCGCCAGTTGCCGCTCCTCCAGAGCCAGTAGTCAACCCTCTGGAACCAGTCGCCGCTTCCCTAGAGCCAGCCAACTATCCTGGGCTAGCAATCGAGCCTCCGGAACCAGCCTTTACCCCCTCTGAGCCAGCCAGTCTCCGTGGGCAAGCAGCCAACTCTCCGGAGCCACTCATTACTCCACTCGAGCTAGAGGCCATGTCCCTAGATCCAGTCAACCCTCTGGGGCCAGAAGTTACTCCAGAGCCAGTGGCCATGTCCCTGGAGTCAGTCAACCCCCTGGAGCCAGTCAGCCCTCTGGAGCCAGAAGTTGCTCCAGAGCCAGCCATCACTTCCCCAGAGCCAGTCGCTGGACCCGTCATTGACAACCACAACGACAACAACAATGATGCACTGCCGGCTCCCCCACAGGCTCCCCCAGCAGCAAATACCAAGCGGCCCCGTCGTGTGAAAGAAGCCGTGGCCCCGACGCGCCGTAGCAGGCGCGTTGCCAGGCAGTCTCCAGAATTTAGGGGCGCATAAGTCGAGGTTGAGTTTTTCGGATCGAATCATTATGCTTCTCTTTCGGGATGTTTCCCTTGCATTATTTTTTTTTCTCTCTCATACAGTCTTGTTTCTCTTCCTTGCCCATGGCATCAAGTCTGTCGCACCCGCCATGCACCATCATCGCCGGTAGCGACGGGCGCAGACACTGTTTCTTGTCTTTTGGCCGCCCAGTTAGTGCCAAATTCCAGCTTCTCTTCCGTCATCTTCCTTTATTCAATTTTGTTTTTGTCTTGGTCTCGGAAGTCTTTGGGGTTCAATTAGCAACGCAGCACTCTATGATTCTCGCGTTGGTCGCATTTGGCCCCAGATACTAAAGCAATACACACCACACTTCAGCCAAGCCGAAACATATCCCCGCCACAGTTCGTCCAAGCTATTCGGTGGTCATAAAAAAGAAAAAGAAAAAAAAACACGTTTATGCAAGTGTTTCTGTTGAATTTCGTCATTTATCACGGGTATGGCCAGTCCTCCACCCGAAGTGCCTTTGTGTTGCCGTCCTAAAAATGTGAATGAACAGCGCTCCGACGGATATTTGTACTGCTAACAATGAGTTTGCGGGCGTTTTATTGAGTCCATTTGTATTACCTCGAATTTCCGGGGAAATAAGTTCATCTTTCAGGCCACACCTCTGACGCTCTTTGGGGTTGAAAACATGAGGTGAGAGTCGGTCGCGCTTCGGCCGGATGCTGGTGTCTTGTTATCGGCTCCGAAACATCTAAGAGTGTTCCAAATACGGCAAATAACACATGGAACCAGGGCTGTGTATATCGGAGAAATTATGGAATTGGGTTCGATGGTCGTTTTGGGAGCAAAGATAGTTGTTGGGGTGAAGGCGGGAGGGAAGTGGAAGATGTGCCTCGGGCGGGGCTGCATAATGCGACCGCGACGGAGTGATCGCTAACACGTCAAGTCACCTCGACGTAAACCCAGAAGACAATTGCGGCCCATCCTTGTCGCCTCACTACACATAGAGTCAATTATAATAAGCTTACTTGACCTTCTTTCATCCTTCTCTGACATCGTCAGTGGCTGGTACGTACTGCTACGGCATTGTGACGAAGACAGAGGAACAATCCAGCATATCTCATATTGATTCAGACCGCAGTAGGGACTCTTCCAAAATATAAAACGTCACAATTCCTAACAAAGCCAAATAGATAACCTCTTTGTTAGCCAGAGAAATTGGCAATTGCCTAACAAAAAGTTCGGGCGCGCTTGGCGACCAACGTTCCAGGCCGGCCTCCAGCGGCTCCGACCCATCAGGATTGTGATGCTCCCAACGTACCATATTAGCTAATTTTGATGAATATATGTTTCTTTAATATAATTCACTGTAACCGAAGCAAGGCCTTCATCGTATCAGCCTGTGCTTGCTCCGGTTGCTGATCCAAAAGATGCGTTTTCTGGTATACGCCAACATGTAAAAAAAGAGGTTGGCACAAAAGCTCAGAAAAGTAGTCATTCACACATCTGAGCAGAATCATCGCGTAATCACGACCGGGGCAAGCTTTCTCGAAGCAACAATGGCAACGCGGGCAAGCTTTGTCAACAGCAGTGCACGGGGGCTGCGCAACCTGAAAGACAGACAGAACAAAGCGCCATCACGAACCCGAGCTTTGCGACAACCACAGTAACAAAGGACATGGGAGCAGGAACATCGCAAGGGTAATTTCGCACCGACGCTTTGGGCAGGTTCATGGAACGAAAAGCAATTTTGTATTAGCAGGTCGAATGGCCGTTGTTCAACTAAACCCAAGTTTTGTTAACAGGCCCAGCTCGCCTCCCTTGCGAATACCCATTCAAAACCCCGATTGTAGGGTATATGGCCCAGTACTGAGTAGCATGGAGACTGTATACAGCAGCGAAGCTCACATCACCGGCGATGAGTTACACTGGTGTGTTTTGCCGTCTCTTCATCTCACTCTAGGGTAAAGGATGCGTGCATTATTAGTTATTCTCCATTCGGTGCCTTTGCATCGTGTTGCCGGATATTAATGAATGAGTAAATCAAACCCGTTTCATAAGTTGGGCATGCTTAAAAAAAATTTAGGTTAATGTTTTGTCAATGATGAGCTTAGTTCCGGATACCCAGCTCGTCCTATGCCCGCACCCATGCGTGAGATGTGTTCTTCCCATGTTACATAGTTCATCCGGCAACAGACTATGTCTTCTCATTCCCGGCGTACCAACCCATGTGGCACCCCCCCCCCCCTTCCCCCGGTATTCATTCTCTCATTCACGGATGAACTCGGATGAATCATGATTTCAAGGAGAGTAAGCGGTGAGCCAATAAATGAATGAGAGCCACCACGCAACCGCTGCCTGTTCCATGAAATGACCCCTCATCACACCGCTTCTCACGTCGACTTCGTCCGCCTCGTCCGCCTTTTCATCCAATCTCGTTTCACCGGCCAAATAATTTGGCAAGACCCTGTTTTTTTTTTAGTGTTCGTCCGAGCTCTCCGTGGTCTTGGATCTCCTCCGATGCTAAGCTGGGGGTAATTTAAAACAGCCCAGTATTTTACTTTCCTATTTCATTTCGTCTAATCAACCTGTTACTATTTTCATCTGCCAAGACGTCTCTCCTTCTTTTCTAGAAGGAAGAAACAAGGAAAAGGAAGAAGAACAAGAAAAGGAAAAAATATGTCCGTTTCTGAATGCTGTCTAACGGGGTTTGAACGGGGCGGGACCCCGACCGGCCGGGTCGACCGGATCGCGGACCTCGACGTCTACATCGCCGGCGACAGCGCGGAGGCGGCGTGCGGCATCCTCATTGTGCACGACCTCCTGGGCTGGACGTACCCGAACGCGCGCCTGCTGGCGGACCACTACGCCCGGGAGGTCGGCGCCGTCGTGTACGTGCCCGACTTCTTCGGCGGCGAGGCCCTCCCCGCGGACCTCGTCGACGGCGAGCGGTGGGCGGAGCTGGACATGGCCGACTTCATGGCGCGCAACTCGCGCCAGGAGCGCGAGCCGCAGGTGTTCGCGTTCGCCGGGGAGCTGCGCCGGCGGCACGGCAGGGTCGGGGCCGTGGGCTTCTGCTACGGCGGGTGGGCCGCGTTCCGCCTCGGGGCCGCCTCCACCGACACGGACTCGTCGCGCCAACAACGGCCGCCGCCGCTCGTCGACTGCATCTCCGTGGGCCACCCGTCGCTGCTGACGGCCGCCGACATCGACGCCGTCCGCGTGCCGGTGCAGGTCCTGGCGCCCGAGGTCGACCCCGTGTACACGCCGGAGCTCAAGAGGCACACGTTCGAGGCGCTGCAGGCGTCCGGGCTGGCCTTTGACTACCAGCACTTCCCCGGCGTCCGGCACGCGTGCCTGGTGAGGGGCGACGAGAGCAACGACGGCGAGAGGGCGGCCACGGTCAGGGGCAAAAAGGCAGTGGTGGGCTGGATGAAGCACTTCCTGCTCGGCGAGTGAAAGAAGACCGAGGCAAAGGCGGCGGCTGCATTTTCGTCTATTTCCCCTCCTCCCCCTCCCCCTTTGTCTCACTTTTATTTAGCGGCGGGCGGGGTTTTACACGCGGTGGCGGTTGCGGTTATGAATGTGAATGTGAATATGAATGTGACGGCGATAATGAAATTGACTTGCAAAAGATGTCTCGGAAACCCCCAATTGTCGAATTGCGTGCGTGTACGTGTTCGCTGGTTCTTTCGCCTCACCGTCTCTTGCTTGCCCTGTCGACTCTAATTACAATTACGGAGACGTTGATATTACGTATTCCCAGTCTTCTCGGTTAAGCCTGTCGAGGTGGACCGTGGGTGGGTTTCCGGCGACAGTGCTCGACGGGGGGCACACGAGCGGAGTTCGACTCCATCCTCGAGATCCATTCAAGATTGAGCCGCTTGGCATCAATGTCCGGGCCGTCGCGTAATTAACGAACAAGAGGGAGGGTGCGGGAAGTGGATTTGCCGCAAGCTTACTTGTCAGTTCCACCTCCGCACCTGTGTCAGGTCGATCTCGCTCGCCCTGCTCACGGGGATTACGGCTTCATAGGGACGGGCAGATGGAGTCAATTCACAATTCACAATGCACAATTCACAGAGAGACACGCAGATTTTGATGCAAAACACAGACATTTTTGAACAACTAAGAAAATGGCGTCGTTGAAGACCCTAGACAGAGGTCTACCTCATCCGTATGTACATGTAATTACGCCAGCCAACCGTGACGCCGTTCGAAACCAGCCCTTTGCCACCCATTCACCCTGTATTCCCCTTCCAAAACAGCCTTCCATTATCCTAGGGCTTTGCAACAACTTGGGGGGGGGGGGGGGCTTTTCGAGCCCCTAGCCTCAATAAAAAGAGTAGAAGAATAAATAATAACCAGCTGAAAACACGATAGGAAAAGGGAATATGCACTTCCAGAACACGGTTTTGTCGGCAAAAATACAGTGATCTCGGCGTCGGGCCCAAACAAAAATATAGATCGGAAAATAAGGCGACGAGGCGGCGAAAGCAAAAAAAAAAAAAAAAAAAGGACGGAAGCCAAATTGGCCAACCGAAAGGGGGTAGTGTGTCCTATAATGCGCCAGTAGTAATCGTGACAGGACGTACGTTCGCTGTGATATCCACACAATGTCATTTGCTAGATGCCCAGCATCATCGTGAAAAAAGGTGCGTGAATCAAATCCATCGTTGCAACGGACGAGCCGTTTCATCTTGGTCCATCAGTCGTGTCAACAGTTGAGGAATTCCTCAATTTAATAGACGTCTTCATCAGTCCACTCGCTACCGGACATGATGCGGTTGCCGTCTTGGTCAATCATGACGGGCCCGCCGTACGCGGCTGGGGGGATGCCCCGGATGCGCTTGGACTGGCTGCTGGTAGGGCGTTCGGGCGTGAATCGCTTTCCTCGCGCAGCACGCAGCTTGGCGTAGTAAGCGTCTGAGGCATCGGGCTCCGGCTCGCTGTTATCGTCGTACGTCTCCCAGTTTTCAGACCCTGAAATGTTGGTGGATGACTCTGACGTGCCCGACATGTGTCTCGGAGGCTGCGCGGGAGGGCGGAAGCCATTTTGCGAGCGAATGGTGGCGTATCGGTCATCATAGTCATCGCAGTAGCTGCTCTGGGAGCGGTGTGACATATGGGATTGGGAGTTGGAGTGAGCAGTTCGCGGCCGGTCGTCGTAGACATCCTCAGGCTCAACGTGACGCACGATGCTGGAGGAGAGGCCAACAGACTTGTAAGGGTTGGCCGGAGGCTCGAAGCTGGCCTTTTGAACGAGCTCCCTCATCTTGGGGGGAGGAGCACGTATCAAAGGAGGACCCTGGCGGAGGGGCTCAGCTCGCGATTCCGGGCGCGGACGCTCAGGCGAGTTGTTGCCATGCTTCAGATTAGATAGAGGCGCACGCGCGGGAATTCGGGATGGGCTGCGTAGCGGGCTGCTGCTAGGGTTGGCAAGACCCGGGGGTGCCTGTCGCTTGGTCAAGGTACCGCCGGCGGTGGGTGTCTTGGTCATGGAACGAGGAGGAACAGACTTGGCCATAGTAGGCTTGCTGGGGGAAGACTTGAGCGACTTGGTTTGAGGAGGAGCCCCGGCAGGAGTCTTTGAGCGGGTTGGGGGCGCATTTCTCCTGGAGCCATCCGAGGCTTCCACATCGTCGAGGTATCTCTCGCCGAAAACCAGGAACGGTCGGCCATACTCCTCCTCCCACTTGGAAAGCACCTTGCGCAGCTCGGCCGTGATCTTGGGCAGCTCCTTGGCGATTCGCTTGCGCATCTTCTCCTCGCGAAGAAGCTTGCCGGGATCTCGCTTCTCCCCCTTTTGACCACGGGCCATCAACCGCGAGGCATCTTGGCTAGAAGCGTTCAGCTCGTCGCGCTCGGAAATCAAGCTCTTGTGCTTGTCAACAAGGGTCAGGGTAGGAGCTCGCTGCTCCTTGAGGGACTCGAGACGTGCGACCTCGCGCTCGTGGGCCTCGAGGAGCGCATCACTGTAGACATCAGAAAAGGCGGGAGTGAACTCGAGCATCTCATCCTCGGAGAAGTATAGCGAGTCCCAGAGCTCCTGGAGCTTAATGCGGGTATCTTCGACAAAGAGGTGGAGGTTCTGGCGCTTCAGCTCATTCAGACGCGCCAGCTCGTCCTCAAACTCGTTGATTTGACGAATTCCGCAGCCGCGGTTCTGGTTGAGGAACGCCTTGGTCTCGGCCTCGTCAACACCGAGCTTGATCCACAGGGCGTCAACGGCGGCGCGGAGGTCCCTCAGGCGCTTTTCGCGGTTCTTCTTCTCATCGGACAGCTTGTCGCGCTTGCCTCGAAGTCTGTTGAGGTCCTCCTCATGAAGACCAAGCTGCTCAGGGGCGTCCCTGTAGTACTTGACGATGGCGCCGTCCTGCTGCGCTTGAGGGATTCCGAGCTCAGCCCAGAGTCCGATGATCTGATCAGCGAGCGCCTGCACGGTGCTGATGCGACGGGAGTACTCCTCGTACACGCGGGTGAACTCGGCGTCGAGCTTGTCGACGTAAGTGGGCGATAGGTCGAAGCTGGGGGGGATCGACTGGTTGGGGCCTGTAGGAGGCAGGGGGATCTGAACAAATGTGGGCTCAAGGTGTGACGAGTAGGACTCGAGGGCTTCGACGAGTTCTGCGACGAGGTTAGCAGGCGAGCGACATTGGCGCGCATTCAGGGAGACGCACTCTTGACTTGTTCAAAGCGCTCCTTGTGCAGTCGGCTGATCTGGCCGTGCTTCTCTTTGAGGTGTTGTAGGCACCGGGCCAAGGGGTATGTGATGGCGAGATCATCATCCTGCTGGTTGCTCCGCCGGTGCTTGGAGTCGTCTAGTGAGGCCTCCATCTGGCGGATGATGGTGATGATCCTCTTGGCCTCATCGACCATCTCCTTCTTCTCCTGGTTGACTAGGCGCACCTGGGCGCTCAGCGCCTCAGAGAGAGCCGTGAAGAGCTATAAGGGGAGAAAAACACATTGTGAGTAACTCGTTGTGTGCGGGTGTGCGTTTTGGCGATGCGCCGTCGACTTACCTCCTCCTCGCGGGCCTCACGTTCATGATCGGGAACGCCAATCTCGTCAAAGAGGCCATGCAGCTGGCCAATGCTGTTATTGACCTGCTGCGCCAGGTAACTTGTATCCATGGCTGGTTGCTTGATATCGATGCCGGTTGCAAAATGAGCGTGAAGGGTTGGGTCTTTTGGGGTTGTTATTTACAAGCCGGCAGATGTCGCCAGACCGAGACAGAGGGGATCAATCAAAACAAGGGGTGGCTGGGGATTGATCGGGGGGAGGATTGAATGTATACGTGGGGTAGCTGTTCCGGATGCGAAATCGTGAAGTTGATGCTCGTTGTTTACTTCCTCTCGGTCCGGGTCATCGAGTTGCAGTCGAGTGCGGATAGGGCATCCCAGGCGAGGCCTTTGTCGTGGCGATCCAGCGAGGGCCTTTTGCTGGTCTCGGGCAAGTGGTGATGGAGGAGAGAGCGTGGGGAGGAATTATGGTTTTCTGAAGAGTTGAAGTGAGGGAAAGGAAGAGGGTGAGACAAATTGCATCCAAGTTGAACGGCCGGCAACCCAGGTGTATTCACGGCCGGGATGCCTGCGCGGCGTCTTCCCTGCGAAAAAGGCATAACGGCGCGTCGCCAGGGGCAACCAGCTGGCTAGGTCTGGCTAAGTCTGGCTAGGTCATGTTGGCTGCAGGGCGACCCAGCCCACCGAGAGAGGCTGTTTCAGCGCAGTTACCCCGCTGTCGCACGCAGCCATGGGGCCCTGCGGGTCCACGGGCGGCCTGGAGCCCGCTGGAGCCCACAGAGGAGCCCACCGCAGCTCGCTGCTCGCTGAACGGGTGGCCATATCGGTCCACTGCGGACATGGTGCGAGCCCACTGAACAGCGTGCCCGAAACCCACTGAACGCCCGCTAGAGAAGCGCACTTTCCACTGAGCTGGGTTCTCATCAGGCGCCCCTGTCCCGGCCGCCCCGTTCATCTCCAGGATGCTGTGCCAATTGCCATTGGCCTCTGCCCTGGTCTATCGGATCACCGTGGTCTGCGACAGCGCCAAAGCGCCGTGGTTGATTGGATGTTTCTCGCTTGATTTCTCTTAGGGCCAGGCCGATCAATACCACACATTTGTCTCTCAATTTCTCCCGGTTGTCACCACTCGTTTCTTTTTCTCTCTCTGTCGCTCTTATTTTTTTTTTTGTGGTGCGCCTCTATTTTTGCCCTTCCAGGGGGTAACCCAGGCCGGGGGACGGACTAAGAGCTGTTTAGGGTGGCAGTGCCCGCGGGTTCATCTGCACCCGAACGGATATAGGATACAGCAAATGGGATAAGATAAAATAAAAAATTTCCGTTATGCGTGCGACCTCGTGCTGACGGTGTGGTGGCAGCGTGACACTGACACAAGGTCCCAGTGGCACTACCCGTCCATCGGTCGCCTAGGTCACGCAGATGGGCCACGAACTTGCACAAGCGCGCAATGACTTGCTTTAGGACTCGCCTCGCTTCGGCTTGCCGTGCATATCATCGTGCATGTGCAGCAGGGCCAAGGCCAAGGCAAGGCAAGGCCATGACACAAAAAGTGTGTAACCTTGCGAACAGCCGCCGCTGGTGTCCCCTCTCTCGACCTCCCCTCGTCGCCTCGCCTCCCCGCGATCAACGGCGCCAATGTCATGCAACAAGCAAAGAATAACAAACCCAGAGGGGATCCGTCCCCCTCCCCCCCATCCCCGCGCGCCATTGCTTGTTCTCCAACCTGGAGAATTGCCTAATCCGGCAACTATGCCTTTTGCCCACGCCCACACCTTGCACGAAGCACAAAGCAATATCCCTCCAAACATGTTCGCTCTAGCAGGGAAAAGGAAAGAAAGCAGAAGATGAGATAAAATAAGATAAAATAAAATGCTCAGGGCCCCCCTCCCCTCCCCTCCCTTCAGCGCTCCAGGGATCAACCGCAATCAATCAAAGGGCCAGATGCGGCTCCCTTCTCTCATGTCATCCCTAATAGTGGCATCTGCACGTGGCGCATCTTGTCGGGTTATTGTGAATCCTACGTAACCATGAGGACGGAGCACCGTCTGTGTGTGGGCTGCTGGGCTGAGCTGGGCCTGTCTTGACGTAAACATTGCACCGCGCGCCGGGGAGACAGGCCCCATTCAATTCAATTGTTTGCGTCACAAGTGCCAAAGCCAAAGCCAACCCGACAGGAGAGACACCCTGCTGCTGCAGTGCATGGCGGAAAATAGCATCTGCCCGGTGGGCTGAAACCCCATCTAGCTGCGGCAACCAGATCTCTCGCCAAAAGTAAACAAACTGCCTGGGCCAGCCATTGGCCCTCCTGCTGGCCCTGCCCGGGACGTGAGCTGCACTCGTGTTGCACTGGTTCGGCAGCTGTCGGGCTGGACGACGAGGGTGTGCCGGGGTGGAGACACAACACGGACTCCAAATGTAAACAAAAGCCCTAGGAGGCTAGGAAAGGCCCCCCCTCCAACACCCCCGAATGATCGTCCCCAGGCCCTCCTCATTAACAGGACGGACGGCACGCCTCTTCTCGTCGTCATCGGCCGGGGCTTCGTATCCCTAAAATCACTCCGAGCGCCACGTTCAACCTTCTCCTCGTGGCCAGTTAATTCCGCTTGACTTCAGCCACATCTCACATTCAAAACGGGCCGCTCTCCCTTGCATACGGCCTCGCCTCGTCCTCGTCCGTCTCACAATCACCCGTTGCGAGTACGTGTTTTGTGTCGCCTCGGCTTTGTGCCTCGAAGATATGCATGTCGGATCAATCAATTTACGCAGGTTCATAATCGTGTCTCATTAAATACTCTCCCGCTGCGGGTATCCGTCCACGTCCTTAGTCCCGGGGTGATCCGCATCAAAGTCGAATCGGTCTGGGATCTTTAGTCCCTCCCTCTCGTAGTCGTACTCCCTGAATCGCTGCACCGACATTCCATCCCTCCACAGCCATAGGTCCTTTGTCTCCCTCTGCCACTTCTCCAAAGCCGCCCGCATGCTGAGCAGCCGCTCTTTGTGCTCTGGCTTGTCAGCAAGATTGTGAATCTCATCTGGGTCCTCTTCCAGGTCATACAGCTCCTCCGGTGGGCGACATATGTAGCTCTTCAGCGCCCGTTTACCAATCATGGCCGGCGTAGTCTTGGTCGCAGAGTTCCTCATGCCCTCAAATGAGAGAGACGCATAAAGATCCATTGCGAAAGGGAAGTCAAGCTTCCAGCACACATTGCGGTGGTACTTGTAACGTCGTGTTCTCATGTATCTTGTCGGCCAGAAATTTGTCACTTCATGGAAAGTGTGCGATCCAAATACATGGTCCCACCCGCTCTGGGCAGCAGTGGCGTCTGCGATTGGGAGAATAGATCGTCCGCGCCTTGGGCCTTGGAATCCCTTGGGAGTTTGTAGATCTCCATGTCCCGCCCAGTCAAGAAAAGTCGGCAAAACATCAATATAAGATATCATATTGGTGTTAACTACGCCAGAGACCTTTCCAGGGACCCGAAGTAGGAATGGGAGCCGCACCCCCGCATCGTATAGTGTTGTCTTGGAGTTCACAAATGGTGGGCCGTTGTCGCTGAGAAACAGCACCAGCGTGTCCTCTGCTAACCCAGCGCGTTCAAGAGCCTGGAGGACGAGTCCGATTCCTTGATCAAGTCGATTGATGGATCGGTAGTATTCGGCGAGTTCCTGGCGTACCTCGGGCAAGTCCTGCAGGAACTGAGGAATCTCGACCTCGTCGGGTTTGAAGATGCGGTCCTGCAGGCGAGTATCATAGTTGCCCTCCACGTTCCCGAACCCGCCTCGGGTCGCAAGCACTCTGTGAGGATCGATGTACCCAATTGTCAGAAAAAAAGACTTATCCTCGGCTTTGGCTTCCTCGAAGAATGCCTCGGCCTTGTCAGCGATCTTGGCGGTGTCTCTCGAGTCGTCCTCCTTGCGAGTTTGCCACGGGAACCTTGAGTCAGGGCTAACGTGAACTTTGCCTAATATGCCCGTCTTGTACCCAATCTTGTTGAAGACGGCGGGGACCGTCTCAACGTTCTCAAAGGTCTGAAACCCATTGGTCCCACCGACGAGCCCGTAGCTCCCATTTTCGTGAGTATGCAAGCCAGTGTAGATGGTGGTCCGACTACCACTGCATGAGGCGGTGCTGGCAAATGCCATGTCAAACCTGGACCCAGAGGCAGCGAGTTTGTCTAGGTGAGGCGTCTGCAGCGCCTTACACCCATAACACCCGATCTGCTCTCGTCCGAGGTCATCCGCGATGAGGAGGAGAATATTCTTTGAGGGCGCCATGACATCGATTCAATCTGAAAATTTCGTTTGGTGAAATAAGCAGGAATTGGCGGAACATGTCAATTTATATATGCGATATCCGGTTCAATCCGCCGGATCTCGTTGTATTGCGTGATAGGACTCGCCCATTGTGTGTGGGTCTGCTCATTGGGCGATGGCCCGGATCCGACGACCCGAGGCGGGGTTAGAGTAACGGTCCACGCGTCCTGTTAAACGCCATTTTGATGGGAAAATTGATAATAAGAGCAAAGGGTCTCAGTATTCTGAGCGTTGCCTTGTAGTCGGGAAATTCACCCCAGTGCGCCGGTCCACGAGGGCATTGCGTTGCCCTCGATGCCGGCCTTGAGTCCCGAGTCGCTCATCTCCATTATCCCATACATGTCCCAAGACAAGTAATTTTGCAAATCGCTGAGATCTACCGCATGATTCGCCATGCGTGCTGTCGAAGCCGACATGTTTCCAGGAGGTGTCCGGAGGGCGACGGGCTGCTCATGCTGGAGGCCAGATCGAGCTGGCGTCTCGAGATTACTGGGCAAGCGGCGGCCTGGGGCTCTGCCGGCAGTCGGGCTGACGCTCTCTGAGTCTCTATCGTTATTTGGATCAGGCTTTATTTCGCGTCCTTCGTTGCGGGCTGCGCGGGTAATCCCATGGCCTGCGATTGTCTCATCCGGGCTGCTCTGAGCAGGACTACCCAATCGAACGGGAGACCTGAGTTCGAGATGTTAGCGCAATACAGCATTACAGAACAACCTCACTCACATTGGAAGCCCATTTGGATCTTCATCTGCGGCATCGCTCATCTCTTCGTCTTCCGCAAAACTCATTCGGATCTTGTGCAGCCATCTCTCCGTCGTTGTTGCCTAACAATGATCGTATTAGTTATGGTGTCAATATTGTGGCGTCAGCATCTGTCTCAACTTACCAGCGAATCTGCCAATGGAAACAACGCAGACATGGCTCTCAGAATCTTTCCGTTACTCTCGACAGCAGCTATCGCGTCTTTAACAATGCCCTCGGCATCCGGTCTGTGAAGATCAAGTAGGCGAGCGATATAGTAGAGCATCACACGACTGCTGTCGTATGCAAAGCACGGGAGCAAGCTATCGGCCAGAAACCGCGCCCCATGCTTGATAGCCTCGGCCAGAATGCTCGCAATCTGCCGAGCATGGTGAAAACAATCAGCTTGGAGAGACTGAAGGAATTCCTGCTGGTTTGGCGGGAAGTAAAATGGTTTCCTCAGTTTAAACAAATCCGGCATGGATATCCTATAAAGATCAAGGAGATTGTGATGAAATGTACAATGTAAGAGAACCAAAGATCCGAGTTGGTCTGATTCCAGTCGGGCGTATATCGTATCGGGGGAATAAGAGATGAATTCGGGGAGGTGCCTACCCCATGACTGGAGGTCAGCGTCAAGGGCTGCAAAGTCGGATTCGGGTAGCCAAGGCGGCGGGCTTGTGTCTAAATGTTTAACATATCTATCATGAAAATTAGCGATCCGAGGTGCTGATTCCCGACTTTTCAATATTCAAACAAACCTCACAACCCGTTTCCACAGGGTGACAATCCTGACATAGTACGCCATTATACCCATATTTGCGGCTGGTCTCCGGGGCACAATCGCAGGTGGAAGAAATTGGAGGACATGGCCAACAGCTAGTGTTTCGGTCACACAAGGAATCCGAAGCCTGAAGTTGCGCTCGTTGCAGGGGAGTTGAATCTTGATATCAGCCTCACGCAGCAGTGTCAACTGGTCCACACCACTTCCCGTCCACGCATCAAGAATATAGCAAGCCCACATGAGCCGCCGACGACTTTCCTTTTCCACAGCGGGTGGCGTTTCGGTGTTCGAATCGGCACACAGGATGTCAGGAGAGTTCTCTACGTTGACTTGGAGGGCGTGGGCCATCCGGACAGCGAGACCACTCAACATGAGAGCCTGTGTGTACTCACCCAGTCTGAAGTGAAAATCATACAACAAGACGCAGGTCTGAGTTGCCAGTTGTCAGCTCTTGTCAATATGATCCTAGGTCTAGCTAACTCACCATGAGTTTTTGGATGGAAATCTTTCCAAAGGTGGTCAGCACCAACATCTCGGCCTTCTTTGCCCAGGCATTCCCTGCAGCACGGATAAGGCTCGCTTTGGCTGCTTGGTCTTCCAAGTCAAGGCTAAGGGCATAGAATCTATGCATCTGGGTCAGCGGAGGATACGCCGGGCAAGATCAGAGGCATCTCACTTGGCTCCCTGGGCACAAATGATGTGCAATAGGGCCTTTTCGTCATCGAATTCAAATCCTTTGTCTAGTTGCCTGGTGAATGAAGGGCGATGAACAAACGCAAAACAGCGAAGTGGGTGGATGTTGGCAAAGTAGTGGTCGACCACAATCCGGATATTGTGGGTTGGCGGAAGTTCCGATGATATGAGCCTATCATACTGGTAAGAACGAGAACTTGGGATTCCAAGGTACAACATGGACCTACCAAGAATGGATAGACAGCTCAGTGTCGTCGGCAAAATCTGTGACCGGGTTTTCAGTTGGTGGGTTGGTGTTGCTCGGGTCTCTGGTCGATCGAGTAGTGGTGGAGGATCTCGGGGGATCCGACAGTGCGTCGTCGGTCTCTCGAGACTGCATCAAACTCGGGGATCTGGAGTCCTCCACGGAAACCGACGGATCTTTTGAAGTGTTCCGCTCAT
Organism: Calonectria multiphialidica; assembly: GCA_020623665.1. Lineage (NCBI taxonomy): Eukaryota > Fungi > Ascomycota > Sordariomycetes > Hypocreales > Nectriaceae > Calonectria > Calonectria multiphialidica. The sequence continues at coordinate 194,786 of JAHVYC010000007.1, forward strand.
CTTCGGCCGAGGCCGTCGTGGGAGCTCTGCTGAGATTGCGCGCCCAGCGAGGAGCCGAGCCTCCGTCGTACACGCAGTCCAGGCCGCGGGCCACGCACCTGGAGCATCTCGGGCGGTCGCCGTCGCATTTGGTCTTGGACACTCTGCAGCTGGTACACGATCGATAGGTTCGGATCTTCCTCAGCGACACAGGGACAGCCCCCCGGCGACCGTTCTTGGAGCCGTCATCGTCGACGCACTCGAGCTGGAGGCGCTCGCAATTGCGACAGCCGTTGGGGCGGCCGTCGCATTTGACCTACAAGGGCACACTGGATTCAGCACTGGTTCTCAGCCCACACCGGCATTGGAACGGCCAAACTCACCTTTCTCGCACGGCACACTCGACAACCCATAGCGACACTGCCGGACTCGCGAGCATTGATGGCGAAGCTCGAAAGGCCGTCGAGCAATTTGCCCGGGTTGCGATGTCGTGGATTGCCCATGGCGAGCACCCGATTGCGTGCGAGGCGGCCTAAGGCGCGAGGGCCCGTGACGCTGACCCTTCTCGCACTCTCGGGTCGCCGGCCAGCGCGGGATGAGGCCAAGCTCTGGCAGTTTACAGTGCACTAGCCACCTGAGCCACCGGGTTACAGGCGGGATGTGGGTCGATGCCCCCACTGCGTCGCTTGCGACACTCGTCTCCCCGAGCACGACATCCGATCACAAGATGACGATGACCCCGCCGTGCTTGCAAGAGCTGCAACAATGCTGCGCTTCCCAGTGAATACGCGCAAAACCCGCCAAGGAGCTTGCTCCCCGGAACTCGCCCTGCACGCTGGAAATTGCACCAAACAAGGACGCCCCAATTCAAATACGTAAACCATTACGAACGCTTCCATTCACCCTCGGCTGATGTTTTGTTGACCCCCACTGTCTTGGCTTGCGCCCGCCTCTGTCTGAGAATAATGCGTCTGAGGGTGGTTGCATTCAAAAGAACCCCCATTCCTCCCCTTGGCCGCTCCAGCCCTCCTTAAACCTTTGCCCATAGCGACCGACTCTTGCGCAATCGCACCGTCGCCACCATCGCAGCTGATCCCAGCGCCAGCGAGCCTGCGTAGAACATGGCCGGACGGTATGCCTTCAGCCCTGCATTCTCTCCTCCGTATGCCTCCAACAGGTAGCCCGCAATGGGGGCTCCCTACATGACAGTCAGGTCAGCTAGATGAAAGAGAAAAAAAGTGGACGGGGGTTCATTAGATCAGAACCTACCATCAGATAGCCACCAGTCCAACCAGTGAGAACCATGCTCATCGCAACGGCCACTCGGGCACTGCCAAACACATTGCCGACGACCGTTGGCATGGTCGAGAAGAAGCCTCCGTTTGAACAGCCATTGATCAAGACAAATGCGATCATCGGTCCCAGGGTCGTCGAGACAGGCCAAAGGGCAATCATGCTCAGCGCCGTCACCACAAGCGAGACCAGCAGCGTGTTCAATGCCCCGAACTTATCACAGGCAAACCCGCAAGCAATTCGCCCAGCAGCCGAGGCCAGGTTGAATCCGGCAACCAAGCCCGCTCCGGTGGTGGAGGAGAACCCCAGCGAATTGGTGTACAGAGGCAGAAAGAAGGGTGGGACAAAGAGCGGGAACGTTCCCAGCGCACTAGCAAGGAATACCAGAACGAAGGTGAAAGACTTGAAAAGTCCCCTGAAGAAAGTCAGTACCAGATGGAGAATTGCAAACTCTGGGACATACCACTCGATGAACCCAGGGCGGGTCGGAACTCGCTCCTTGATCACCCAAGCAGCCGGAAGTCCGGTCGCCAACATGAGGAATCCCAGGATGCGATAGGTCCAAGCAACGTCGACCTTCTTGATCAGCGCATCGACGGCAAAGCTAATAGTCGCTCCTCCGAACCCTGATCCGGCAAACATTAGGCCGTTGGCAAGTCCACGCTTTGTGCTGAACCATTGAGCAACAACGGCAAAGACGACCTATAATACTGTGAGCAAAAGGGCTTGGCAGGTTCGGCGGAACCACTCACCACTGCAACCAGGCTAAAATTTTGGTCAACTACACCATACTTTCAGGGACGCTGGGCTTTGGCAAGAACTTACCTGACACCGGTTCCAACCAGCACGCCACTAGTGAAGAACAGAGCCCCAATATTGTGGACGCAAAAGGAACTCAGAATCTCGGCTCCCCCCATGATGATGACACCCAAGACGGCAGTCCAGCGCATGCCCAGCGCGCGCATAACTCTAGTGTTGACAATGGCAAAGGCAGACATCAGCGCCGCATCAAGACCTCCGATCCAGGAGAGCGTTGCAGGAGTCGACAGACCATCCTCGACGAGGGCAGCCTGCATCACACCCCAAGCATAGGTAGTACCGACTGCCCACCACAGCAACACGGCACCGCCAGCAACAATGACCCAGCCATAACCACCATCGGGAACCTTGGAGTCGGCTAGACGGGAAGCCTGCATAACATCATCGGAGGAGTCGTCTGTCGAGTCGTCCTTGGGCGCCGGCAAGGAGCGTAGGGTGGAGCTCGGAGCCGACGTCTCGTGGAGCTCAACGGCGGTTGTTGTAGACATGGCGATCAGAGACGTATGGGAACCTGCGACTTCACGATCCGTACAGAGGCAAACTCCAATCGAACTACAAATGAGAATCCGGTTCTAATACTCCAGAGCTAAATGGAAAATCCATTGACCAACGTGACCGATCCCGGCACCAACTCTAATTCTCCACGCTCTAAGCTCGGTTCAACGATGGCTTCCATCGGCCATTCGCCCGGCTTACGTGAGTACCTTGGCATATTATTCTGGAATCCATGGTGAGTTTTCCGTTTTACGTAAAATTTGGCAGCGGACCGGGCTGACGCTATTTCGCTGAAGTTTTTTTTTTATGACGGGTGGAACTGTGGAGTTGCAGGGTCTTGTCTGAGTGTGTGACAGGAATCAGAAGAGCGGTAGATCCCACGTGATGGGAGACCCACTACCCGATCAGATCGGAAGGACAAGAACGATGCTGAGGGCGCAGCTATTAATAAACTACTGGTATTTAATGACCGTGTCCCCCATGCCAATCCTGCGGGATCTCAACTGGGAAGGTGTGTTTCAACTGCGAGCATGGGTCATCGAGATATTTCATACTCATTGTGACTGGTGAGTCACCTACCCTGTAGGATTTGAGGTGCTTGACAACATTCGCATGATTTCTCCCAGAAAATAGCTGTCGGCAATATTTTGCTAATTAAAAGACGATATGATTTTTTCCCCCTTGAATGCTGTGTCTAAGCAGACTCTTTATGTCAAGAAGTCACTGTGTCAATGATGGAGACGATATCGCAAGTACAAGTTATGCTGAAAATGCTCATAACACAATTGTTTGCACAGACCCAAAGAACCACCACAGTGCGATAAGCTTGATATTATGATCTGTCGGGTAGAAATCAAGCCGAAATCGCTAGTATGCTTATTGGTATTGATGTGACTCGAGTTGAACTGATAACACGGGCCATTCTGCTGCTCCGGATCAGCATTGCCACAGCAGGTCTGAGTCACATGTATCAATCAATATATTATCGATGCCTTCTTCTCTCACGGATAAATTTAATTGTTGAATAAATTATCTACAAGATATGAATTGTTTTTGATAATTCCTGGGCGATTTTTAATATTTTTCGTTGATCGCTGCTGTGACTGAATCGGAGCTGAGCTTCTGCGGAGTAACTTATGACATCGCAAGCCCCTCCCCCACCAACGATCCTGCCCAAAATAACCCCACCATAAAACTCCCACACGAAATCTCCAAGTCGCATCACCACCGCACATCGAAACCCGACCGAATCCGAGAAATCGACCGCGATCCCCGACTCCAAGATGGCCGACCCAGTTGCTGAGGTGACGGAAGCCACCGTCAAGCTCGTGCTTGACGATGTCACGGGGGAGATGGTGACGAGGAACGAGCTCAAGAAGCGAACCCAGAAGCGCGCCAGAAAGGCGGCCAACCAGGCCCGCTCCAAGGAGGCGGCCGAGCAGCGCGACAAGAACCCCGAAGCTGCTCCCAAGACCAAGCCCAAGGCTGAGGAGCCGACGCATCTCGACCCTGATGCCATGTTCAAGCAGGGTTTCCTCTCCGACGTCTACAAGGAGCGACCTGTGAAGCCCGTCATCACGCGATTCCCCCCCGAGCCCAACGGATACCTCCACCTGGGACACGCCAAGGCTATTGCCATTGACTTTGGATTTGCCCGCTACCACGGTGGCAAGACTGTAAGCTTCCCTTTGTTCTACTGATAAGTCCTGGAGGCGTGGAAGGCTAACGGAATGACAGATTCTTAGGTTTGTTATAGCTTCGAAGCGCTGCTTATTGATGCGACTGACGCGATAAAAGATTCGATGATACCAACCCCGATGAGGAGGAGGAAGTCTACTTTGAATGGATCAAGAAGATTGTCAAGTGGCTCGGTTAGTCATGGTTGGCACCCCACGAGAGAGAGCTCCCCTAACATTCCTTCTATCTAGGATTCGAGCCTAGCGCCATCACCTATTCTAGTGACTACTTCCAGAAGCTCTTTGACCTAGCCAAGGAACTCATCAAGAAGGAGAAGGCCTACGTCTGCCACTGCAACGAGGCTGAGATTAAGCTTCAGCGCGGAGGTAAAGAGGGCAAGGAGGGCCCCCGATACCGATGCAAGCACGCCGAGCAGGACATCGAGACCAACCTGCAGAAGTTCCAGGATATGCATGACGGAAAATATGAGCCCCAGACGGCGTTCCTCCGCATGAAGCAGGATATCGAGAACGGCAACCCCCAGATGTGGGATCTTGCCGCTTACCGAATCCCCAAGGGAAAGAAGCAGCACGTTCGAGCTCCGGAGTGGAAGATCTTCCCTACGTACGACTTTACTCACTGCTTGGTTGATAGCTTTGAGAACATCACCCACAGTCTGTGCACCACCGAGTTCATCTTGTCCCGAGAGAGCTACGAGTGGCTCAACAAGACTCTGGAGGTCTACGAGCCCATGCAGCGCGAGTTTGGTAAGTCCATTCCATGGTGGAAGTCGCCTAATTCAGTCTAATCATCATGTAGGCCGATTGAACGTCAGTGGAACCATCATGAGCAAGCGAGCCTTGAAGAAGCTGGTTGAGGGTGGTATCGTTCGTGCCTGGGATGATCCCCGCCTGTACACCCTGATTGCCATCCGACGCCGAGGTATCCCCCCCGGTGCCCTGCTGGCATTTGTCAACGAGCTTGGTGTTACCACGGCCAAGACCGTCATCCAGATCAAGCGATTCGAGCAGACCGTGCGCCGTTACCTCGAAAACACTGTCCCCCGTCTATCGCTTGTCCTTGACCCTGTCGCCGTGACCATTGAGGATGCCGCAGATGTCGAGGAGATTGACGTTCCTTACTCACCAAAGGACCCTAAGTTTGGCTCCCACAAAGTCCGTTTCACTAAGACAGTCTACATTGACCGGTCGGATTTCCGTGAAGACGACATCAAGGGTTACTTCCGCCTGGCCCCTGGCAAGACCGTCGGTCTTCTCAACGCTCCTCACCCTATCAAGGCCACCTCTTTCACCAAGGACGAAACCACCGGCAAGGTCACCGGTATTAAGGCCGTTTATGACAAGGAATCCAAGCCCAAGACCTACATCCAGTGGGTACCTGACAACTCGATCAAGTTGGAGGTGCGCATCCACAGCCCTCTGTTCAAGTCAGATGACCCCACCGCCGTTGAGGGTGGATTCATGAACGATATCAACCCTGACAGCGAGGCTGTCTACCCCGATGCTTTGATTGAGGAAGGCATCAACGAGGTGCGCCAGAAGGCCCCATGGCCAGTGACTGCTGGCGAGGAGGGCGGTGACAATGGCCCCGAGACTGTCCGATTCCAGGCCCTGCGTGTTGGATACTTTGTGAGTAACCCCGAGATTTGTCCAATTTAACAATGCTAACCGGTTCATAGGCCATGGACTCTGATAGCACAGATGACAAGATTGTGCTCAACAGAATTGTTTCTCTGAAGGAGGACTCCGGAAAAAGCTAGATAAATGACTGGAAGGTGTAAAAATTGAACTATTACCGCCAATGGCACCAACGTGAATAAAGAAAACCTGAAACTGCACTGTTTCGTCCATATGAATGACGACTTATCTCTATATGTTTATGAGATAAGCAGTCCCCTGGAGATCTTTTCCATACGAAACAATGGGTCACGCACTGAAGCAATATGAAACTGATGAGATGACCACTTAGAATTGCATTTTGGATATTGATCCGAATGTGATTGGGAGGAAATTTCACCCAAGTTGCCGCATATGAAATCTGGTGTGGTATTCAAATCACCAAGTTGGTTTCTTTTTGTATGCATTACTAAGTAATTGAGGCTACCTTCAAGTCTTCACGTCGGAAACTAAGGGGCTATTCAAGGGCCCCAAAGGTAAGCTTCTGAGCTGAAACCTTGCCGCTGCGGTTTAGATCCATTGCCTGCTTGATAGTATCTGGACTCAGAGGCCCTAAGTTAAGTGTAGGTAGTGGCTTCAGAGATCCATTGCTGAGAAGCGTGGGAAGCTGGTCATACAGCTCCATGCTGAGTTTATGATCCTCCATGTGAACCTAATCAAAACGACCGTAAGCAAAGGCACAAAGATGGATGGATTTAATGGAGCAAAACTTACCGGCCAATGCACTGTACCACGATAGGTATGGGGCGTGGGGAATCCGGTGAAGACAAAGACGTCTGATACTTTGACGTTCGCCGGAACATCTTGGGTGTTTGCTTTGCCGGGCCTGACCGTGCACAAAGCTCCAGGCTTGTCCCTGACGACACTGGCTGCGGTGGCAGACGAGGTAGTGTTGCCAATGGTATCGAAAATGTGGCTCAGCCCAGGGGCAGCAGCCTGGATCTTGGCGATAACGTCTTTGTCCTGGTAGTCAAACACATGGTCCGCTCCGGCATCCTTGGCTCGCTGGAAGTTGCGAGGACTGCAGGTGGTGACGACGATGAGGCCGTTAAGCTTGGCTAGCTGAATAGCGTAATACCCGACGGCAGCTGTGGGCCATTGTGAGTATGATATGCTCCCCCTGTGCATAGAAGGAATCGGGACAACTTACAACTACCGCCCCAAATCAGCACAGCAGGCCTGGGAGCCGATTGGTCTCGGCTGATGGCCAGGCAATCGGAAGAGAAAAGCGCAAGCCAGGCGGTGTGGCAGGCAAGGGCGACAGAGACGGCGGCAGAGGTCTGGATGGCGGGTGGAATCTTGAACGAAAGACGCTCGTCGGCAATCGAGGATGTGCTGTGGCCCGTTAGAAAGGAACCCGACTTTGGCGTTTATGAAACTCACGCATATGCCCCCAAGCCCTTGATTTCGCCTATTTGGCAGCTTATTAGTGATGTTGAATCCTCGGCTCAGCTCACGATCCGACTTACCACCCCAAACCAATGCCCCGACTCTGTCTCCAGGGACCAGCTTGGTGACGCTTGGGTGCGTCCTTGTTACCGTGCCGGCAAAATCGCAGCCCAAGACGGCGCCGTCGCCGAAAGCATTGAGGTCGAATGCGAGTCCTTTGTCACGTCTTAGCGCAGCGCAGCAAAGCTGGGGACGGGGGAAGACCCCGAGCCAACTTACTGTCTGTGGGGTTGAAGGCGGCGCTTTCGACTTTTACGCAAACCTGGTGCTCCTTAAGCTCGGGTAGCTGGGCGCTCTCGACGAGCAGCCTGCTTCCGCGCTGGACAACGGCATTGATCTGGTTAGAGGCCATTTTGACGGTATTTAGGAGCTGGTTCTTCATTGCGGAAGAGCTGATCGTCCACCCAGGCTGAGCGGGAGCTCGCTGATAAATAGCGGGGGTGGGGTTCAGTGGTGGCGCGCCCTTTTGCGCGCCCTCCTCACGCCTTAATGTGGAGTATATGCGGACAGGTAAGACTTCACGATCGTCTGAACATTACGTGCTCCAGTATTTCGATCCTTGTTCCAATCTCGTAATATTTTGTGTGTGCACTAAATCATAACATAGGCCATCTTTATATACCCAAAGTCCTGCGGGCTATTTCTTGGGCAGTCCCAGCAACTTGGCCTCGATTTCAACCAACTCGGGAATAGAATCCGGCAGGCTGGGGCTCTTTGGATCCCATCCAAGATACTTCTTCGCCCTCTTCGCCTGGCCTCGGCTGTTGAGGCCCCAGGACTCAGCATCGAATCCACTGATTTTCAGTGCCTCTTCCACCGAGATGTTCCTGGACTCGTTCTTTTCGAGATAGCCTTGGGTGTGAGCTTCGAGCGCGATCAGTTCCGCGAGCTGGCCCCATACATGGGTGCCATTCTCAGCAAAGTGGTAGCCAACGGGGCCCCAGACCTTGTCCTCTGAGACGCCGCTGTGCTTTCCGGTGGCGGCGTCGTCTGCCAACAGGGCGATGAGCCTGGACAGGTCGTGCACGTGGACGTTGTCCCATTCCGTCTTACCAGCGCCCAGTTTCGGCCCAAACCCATTTTTCAGTGTAGTCTTGATGAGGCTGGGGACCTGACGGCTCCGCTGGCTCACAGGGCCTCGGCCAATGCCGTAGATGGTCGGAGGGCAGATGATGGCAATTTTGACGGCAGCTGGGTCCTTTGCTGCTTCGGAAAGCACGATTTTATCAATGTCACGATGGAACGCGGTGTCTGGGAGGTTGAGAACTCGGTCAACACCCTCAAGGTCGTCATAGGCTTGCTCCGGAAGCGGGGCTTCTCCGGAGCGTTTATGTTCGCTATCGTACCAGGTGAGAATACCTGTCCCGCTGATGTGAATCCAATAGCCCGGGTTAGAATCGGTATGAGTAGACCTGAGCCCCTTGGCAATGGCCAGTGCAGATCCGGCATGGTCCGAGGAGTCGGCGGTATCTGCTCTAGTTAGTAGTGTCCGCTATCAATGGAGCCGAACAAGATGCTTACGCAGCACTATGTCGGCTTTGGACGCGGCATCTTCGATAACAGCGGAATCATCTAGAGAGCCAATGACCAGTTTCACCTGGGGATAAGCTTCCTGGACGCGTTTTCCCTTGTCCTCGCTGCGCACAAGCAGAGAAAACTCCCACTCGGGGTGGGCATTTTGCAATGCGAAGAAGGCGTCTCCACCAATGAAGCCTGTAGCACCGGTGCTACAATACGATCAATAAACCAAATACCACGCACTTGGAAAGGAAGATCTCACATAAAAACCTTTTTTGGGGACATCTTTGATTAATTTCAATTGCGATTGATTTCTCAGGACTTGTCGTAGAATTGGCTTTTGCGGGGTAATGATCTCGACCTGAATGACGATGGGCAAATGTAACTGAGGCGTGATTATGGATGGGAACACCAAGGTCCACTTATGCAGGCCCGATAACGCCACACGTGAAATGATGTCAGACGTTTAAACCAGTGTCCCGCGATAGATCTTTCTTTGTCGACCTCACCACATCTTTGATTACTTGTTTTCTTTGGACATGCACCGACACATAGAATTTGTTCTCCGACTTAACTGTGAGGCCAAAAACATAATTGAACATAACTTTCGTGGACTGTATAGATCGCAGTTCGAAAGGACTAAATAAACAAACAATGCCTTGTTCCGTGTTTCACAACTAGAAATTCAACCCGTTCCCCAAATGGAAGAACAACGACAGGTTTGTTGCGTTGATCATCCGCAGTCTTGTGAACAAAGATTTCCGCCCCCATCCTTGATGCTTTCTATAAAAAAAGGAGCAGCCCCGATGGGGAAATCTTATACAACATACAACTTCAAGAAAATAAAAATGTGCACCATCCCTATCACAGGAACAACTCATAAATGCGGCTGCCAAAGTGCAGGCGTCGCACAACCGAAGCAGGTATGCGCCTTTCCGGATTGCACAACGGTTGAGTATGAGACGGACAACACCTTTATTTCGGAAGAGCCTTGCCCAAAATGCAAGGAGGATAAGAAATGGACCTTACAGCGGGGAGAGTGGAAAAGGGTGGGGTGATGAGGCAGATACGTAGCAATATGATTGCGCCAAGCACGGCTTGATTGCCAATCGATTACCAATCAATGATTGGTAATTAACTACAAATCGAAATCAAAATTTTGTTCCTGAATGTGCCAATTGCGATGGTGAACCATCCCCTAGAGACAAAATATCTTCCCGTGTGATGCCGACGCTGATTCCGTTCCAGATTATGGGATAACTACAAACTGCAGAGAGGAAAGATTGGATGAAGAAAAGTAACATTCAAGACTATGGACTAATAAATCGATCCAGAGCTAGAGATTTCTATCAATATTGATGAAAACACCTCAAATCTCAGATGTAAAAGGCCAAATATAAATCATTAAGATGCAGTTGCTTTGTGCTCTTTCTTGCATTTCCCCATGTATTATATGAGTTGTTGTACAAGCTGTAGCACCCATGATGGGTAGAACTATTAAATTCAGGCAGAGGCTTGGGTCAACCAAGCTGTCATATTCAGCTGCCAGCCTCAGCAATAGTGTTCATCATCTTTGTTGGAGAAGCCATACTAGATAATAATGTAGCGTTCAACTGGCTAGCTTGGCGTAACCGTTTCTTTATTTAGTGTTATCTTGGCCGGCCCAGGACAGCCCTTGCCAATAATCGTGCTTTGCATCAACAGCCTGATTTCCTGTATAATGTCAATTGTGAAACGATCGGTCATCAAATGGGATCGATAGCTCAGTGGTAGAGCGAGAGATTGCAGATCTCTAGGTCACGTGTTCGATCCACGTTCGGTCCTTTCTTTTTGATTATTTATACGATAATCCCCAACTGTTTTTTCCCTGTATAAGGAATGCTCAATCGCTATTTAAAATTACTTTGAGTAAAAATAAACAGAATAATTTAGGCTGCGGCAAATATCCTTCTCAGTACCGCAGCTTAACCTCCATACTTTTTATTTTAAAAATACTATCATATTAGTCAAGTATTTTATGATAATTTTATTTCATTATCATTTCGCCTATGAGAACAGCAAACGCCATCAAAAAGTAAGGACCGAACGTGGATCGAACACGTGACCTAGAGATCTGCAATCTCTCGCTCTACCACTGAGCTATCGATCCCATTTGATGGTAGTCGTAACAATAAGCACCTTCATAAAGGAAAGCAAAGCCCCGATGCGGAGGATTTCATATGAAATGTTATCGACAATCCCTTATTGCCCTACACCTTACTGACGCTTGTTGAGATGAAATGACGTGCTAGGCACAGTAACACCCTTGTCCCGCTTCTTCACCCCCGTTGACCAATAGCCCTGCTTCCAACATTTAGATTGTCTTACCTATTGGCCGATCTGACCTCGTGCGATTAGGTTAATTGGCTAAAATGTCCCAGTCAGCTGGATGATGGGGCTTGAAATAGCCAATCCAGTTGGCTGCTGCAATGGAGGCTCACTGTAAAAAGAGGAGTGCGGCGGGATTGATGGGAGCCATGGCCGATTGGCTTTGTTCGTTTCATGAACTTAGGGAGTTACTCTATCCGTCGATAGAGGTCAGTTTTAATTACACAGCAGTGTGTTGTTCTGTGGCAGAGTATATCGCACATACTGGATGCTGAAAAACATTAAATAATATGAATGGCAAGCACCGGCTACAATAGATACAAGTGTCCGGTAGATTCGCCCCACTACCGCATCATTCTATTTTAATAGATCAGACTTCCTGATGCATTGTTTTAATCGGTGATTTTGTATTGATATTTATTTTTGACAAAACTTATCTGAACATGCAACTTGACAAGGTCTCAATTCTCAGCAGGTTAATCGAGATTTTCCTACCCTAGGATGTTTGAAAATCTGGTTTGATTCAATTTCGGAAAGAATATATCTGAAGGTGTCTGTATTTGTTATCGAGCCTAGCATTCGTGTGATCAGAATGATAGCTGGTGTCTGGTGGTCACCCCCCCATGACCTTTCCAGTAGTTTGGTATATCAATGCAGATCCTGGAAGATGAAAAAAGTCTTTTCCATCAAAATTTTGATCTCTTGTGTTATGACAAGCAGGGAATAGAGCTATTCTGGATTCTATCGGTGACACTTTTGCAAACTTTTGTTGTGTCAATTTTCACCTGTTTCGCCTCCGTGATTTTTGACCAAGCTCGCTGTTTGGTGCGACGTTGGCGTTGGCCAACGCCTTCCAATTTCACAAAATGGTCTGGCAAAGTCTTTCCCATCCATCCTTGAGTGACTGGATGTATGTCATGAGGTATTTTATCTTCTAACGTATTCTGATTACATCATAAGGAATAAATCGCAAATAAATGGTTCCGGGTTGGAAATATCCAGAATAAAACATCATTATGCTATGTCGCATTTGTGTGCATTTAGGCAATTCGCATCAGATTATTCACTCCGGGGCTCTTTTTTCCTTAATCTGTGTTCTGGTGTGCCGGATTTTCTATCCTTGCCTACCCGCCACCTTTTTTTCTCTCTAGGCTCTGCTAGCCATCCAAAGAGGAAGGCAATCCATGAGCCAACCAATCTTAGTGTGGATCTGGTATAACATGCCGATTATCCGTGGTCAGAGCAAAAGGGCCTCCAAAGAAGCAATGCCCCGGATAGCAAGCGGCCATGGATCCACTCGGGTTCCTTGTGGGCCCTCGGCCTAGTGAGCGTTACAGGGAAGCTTACTTGGAGATCACGGCAATACGGCAAAGATATTTCCGCACGTGTAATCATATCACATCCCATTGGATGGTGCATTGTATATTCTGTTCATCAATCGCGATAGACTAAACTAAAACGCGACCGAGAGAATGTAATCTGACTTTGGATGTCTGTACCGCTTCAGAAGGGCTTACCGATCGATGCAGCATGTTGTGTGGATTTATTTATTAGGCACACATGTGCTCTGATTTGGTCATGATTTGCCAGGCATTGTTATCTTTGATTATCTTTAATCAGGCGCGCTCTTGTTTAAATTCCGTATCTGGCCCCGTCTTTAATCCTTGACTCTGGCCAGTGCCTGCAAAAATGAAGTCAATTACCGCATCTGCTCTTCTGGGAGCGCTCCTAGCTGCGCAGGTTGATGCTGCGCCGACCGTGGACGAGCTCTACCCATACACAGGCCCCGAGGTCCCGGTTGGAGATTGGGTTGACCAATCTGTCAATGGCAATGGCAAAGGTTTTCCACGTTTGGTTGAACCACCTGCTGTGAAACCAGCATCTAACAAACCAACAAACAATGTTAATGTCATATCCTTGTCGTACACGAAAAATGGCATCAATATCCACTATCAGACACCCTTTGGACTGGGAGAAGCGCCGTCAATTCACTGGGGAACCAACCCTTCTCGTCTGAACAAAAAAGCAACTGGGCAGACTACGACGTATGTGCAAGCCTAAGTTCAGAAAATATTGTCGAAAGGCTGACATTGATTCCGTAGTTATGATCGTACGCCACCTTGTTCGGCGGTTGCAGCCGTCACCCAATGCAGCCAGTTCTTCCATGATGTGTTGATTCGAAATCTGAAGCTCGGGAAGACATACTACTACAAGATCCCCGCAGCCAACGGAACTACTGAGTCCAAGGTCCTTTCCTTCAAAACTGCTCTCCCTGCGGGAGACGACACCGAGTTTTCGGTGGCCGTTCTGAATGACATGGGATACACAAATGCTGCAGGAACCTTTGAACAGCTCAACAAGGCGGTAGATGATGGTGCTGCTTTTGCTTGGCACGGTGGTGATCTGAGTTACGCAGATGACTGGTATTCTGGTATTTTGCCCTGTGAGGATAGCTGGCCCCTTTGCTATAATGGAACATCCTCTAAGCTTCCCGGTGGGGGTCCGGTCCCTGACGAATACAAGAAGCCTCTGCCAGCGGGTGAAATTGCCAATCAAGGTGGTCCACAGGGAGGCGACATGAACGTCATATACGAATCCAACTGGGATCTCTGGCAGCAATGGATTGGCAGCATTACCACTAAGATCCCGTACATGGTCCTACCTGGTAATCATGAAGCCACTTGCGCAGAGTTTGATGGACCTAAGAATGTTCTGACTGCTTATCTCAATGATGACATCAAGAACGGTTCTGCTGCGAAATCCGAACTCACTTACTACAGCTGCCCCCCATCTCAGAGGTAACCCCCCAGTTTAAGAATTCACTCCGAGAATGAAATATAGAATTTAAACTAACTGAACGTTAGAAATTTTACAGCATACCAGAACAGATTCCACATGGCCGGAGAAGAGAGTGGCGGAGTTGGAAACTTTTGGTACTCATTTGACTACGGATTGGCCCATTTCGTTTCCATCGACACAGAAACCGACTACGCGAATAGCCCTGAGTGGCCATTTGCTCGGGACTTGAAGGGGGATGAGACTCATCCACTTGCCAACGAAACCTTCGTCACTGATAGTGGCCCGTTCGGTGCTGTGGACGGCAGTTATAATGACACCAAATCATACGCCCAATACAAGTGGCTTACCAAGGATCTTGCTAGCGTTGACCGCAAGAAGACTCCATGGGTTGTTGTCATGGGACATCGTCCTATGTATAGTTCCCAGGTTTCGTCTTACCAGGCATATCTACGAAAAGCCTTTGAAGATTTGATGCTCAAGAATGGAGTGGATCTCTATATTTCTGGGTAAGTTGTGATTCCAATGAAATAATCTTTCATTTGTTTGATGCTTACAATTCATCAGGCATATTCATTGGTATGAGCGATTGATGCCCCTCGGAAACAATGGTACCATTGATGAGGCCTCTTTCGTCAACAACAATACGTATACTACCAACCCTGGAACTTCAATGACTCACATAGTCAATGGTGCTGCTGGAAACATTGAGAGCCACAGCACTCTAGATGATGACCCTCTGCTCAACATTACCCAATTTCTGGACCAGGTTCACTTTGGGTTTAGCAAGTTGACGATAAATAGTGCTGAGAAGCTCACTTGGCAATTCATTCATGGTGAAGGCGGTGTTGTGGGTGATGAGTTCACGCTTCTTAAAAAAGAGGCCTGTGACACCCATTGAATGATGAATTGCGGTTGAGTTTTGTATGGGTTTAAAATACTTTTCAAAAGTAAATATTTGATCTGTTCTTGATGAACTTATTTATATAAAAGATATGAAGAACTTTCTCTGACCTCCACATTGTGGGTGATTATACCATCTTACATTCAATTTGAACCAAGAGGCAGCCGGGCGAAATGCAACATATGTACCACGCTAAAGTCACTGCAAATGAAGTGCGATATGCACCCTAAAGTGATAAACGCATGTGTTATACATGTATATTGATATAGTTTATCAGCCAACTATATTTCACGGCTGAATAGAGCTCCTATATGCTCTCGCAAGCCGAAGAAGCTATTGAGGAGCCTGCGCTTCCTCCTCTTCAGTTTCAGTTGTCCGCTTTCTACTTTCAACACATCAACATCATGGTTCAAAAATGGGCTTGAAAAAAACTCACTCGTCTCGCTTATGCAAAATGGACATTAAGCAGATACCCATAATCGCCAGACCTCCAAATAGGATGAGAATCTGGTAACCGTATTTGTATTTGGGCGCGTCGTATGTGGGAAATAATACCACTAAGGTAAGCATATTAGATATCTAATATCACTTTTTGAGCATCTTTTTCGGCAGATTCTGACTTACAAGGTACCCAGAGCACCCAGGCGTAAGATACAATATTCGACGTTGCAACAAGCAATTGTCTCAAGTTAGGATCATTAGCGTTCAAGTCAGTGCCCCAAGCCTTGATAATAATTAGTAAATATGGCCCAAATTCCCTGTTTATAGGGCTAGAATGAATGATGAACTTGCAATCAGGACTGGAGTCGTTGCTGAGCCAGCGTATGACAAATAATAGGCAAACATGAGAGCTCCTTTGGGGATGTTCCACACAGAAAGCAAAATGTTAGAGAACATCATAAGCACGAGCAAACTGTTGATGAGAATAAATCGTTTTCCAGTGCGGTCCGCCAGAATGCCCCACAATATTGTCACGACGATGGCGACTGCGTTGCCGCCAGTTGGCAGAACGTTCACCTTGACAACGCTGTACCCGGCGGCAGACAACCAGAGATTGAAGTAGCTGGTTGCAGTATGGCATGCTGCAACCATACTAGAAAATACAAGTATCAGCATCCAAAATTAGGCGGGGGAGCTTGGGCACTTACACGTAGGGAAAGACGAACGCCCAGATCTTCCAACTCGAATAAACCTTTTTGACGACTTTCCAGGATAGTTTTACGGGGGCCTTGTGGCCAATTCTTTCTATCCTCTGGATACCATACTCCCTGTCTTCTTGGGTAAGGTAAAACGCCCTGGTGGTATGTGGCAGGTCTGGGAGGCCAAAAAATCCCCAGAGCGCGATAGGGATTGAAATAACGCCGTCCATGATAAACAGCCATCTCCAACCGGCAATGCCGTGTCGGCCATTCATGCTTGTATACAAACCTGCTTGTAGGTAACCACTGAACATACTAGCAATTGATTCAATCTCCAGTAAAATTGCAACACGCTTCGTAAGCTCCTTCGGGCCGTACCATCCTCCCAACATAGCAATATAGCCAGGAAATGCACATGCTTCGAAAAGGCCAATGAAGAATCTCAGAGCATACATCTACATTTCGTCAGCGCTTTCCCTGATTAAAAGAAGTTGCAAAAGTTCTTACTGTTTTGATGTCCTTTGCTGCAGCCATGCTCATGACAAGGGCCGACCAAATAAGCTCACAGCATGGAATAAAATAGGAAGGGCGGGCCCAGCTAAGCTGAGACATCATGGTTGGCACAGAACCAACCATGATGCCAAGACTAAACCAAGTGTTTAGCCAGTTTCGCTCGTTGCCATATAACTCCAGCTAAAAGGAATGGGGGTCAGCGCTTGGATATCATGTCAGGTTTCATAAGCGCAACTTGCATCTTCTTTCATGCCACTGACAAATGCATTACCTATAAGATTAAATTTAGGACTGAGTCACCAAACAAACATAAAAGGAGGCTCACTGATGTTGGTCTGATCCAAATACTTGATAAAATAGCCCAGACAAACAGTTGTGCTTCATTGTCAATGTCAGTGGTTCGCTTCTTTTGGCCCTGGTTGGAATCAGCTTACAACATGAAACCATCGAGCTTTTGGACATATTTTCTGTCACGAGGATCGCCCTCTACGGAATCCCAGACAAGTCCCACTATGCGGCGCCATCGTGGTGAGGTTTTTACTTCGGTATCTGAGCTGCTTTCAGTGACATTGGCGGATATTTCTCCTTTAGCAGCCGACATTTTGTCTTGGATTGAGGCCCGCGAGCACTGTGCACTGACAAAGCTGTGTGCCAATAAACTGGGCTTGCTGTAACATACCTAAATACCGGTTTGGATTTTCCTATCTATTGTCCCTCTTGTAAAATGGCTGTGGGTCGGCTGTGATGATACAATTCCGATCCACTATTATGCTTTCAAACAACTTGGCTAGCATACTCCTTGGTCATGGACGATGACCCGAAAATTCGGTCAGAGGATTCGGGTCCCCGCAATTGAAGTTGCATATCATTCAAACTGGGAACTGTATCCCGGAGTGGGGTGAACTATTGGGGTTACTTCGTATATCCTATGAGGTGTTGAGTCCATCGAAATGGCCGGGGTGTACGATTGCGACATCTGACGTGATTGCAGAATCCATGTTATCGGTCGGCATTGGCCGATAAAATAAAATATTCTCTGGCATTAGTATCAAAAGATAGGTTTTTTGGCAAGTACGGTGCAGAATACAAGTGACGCATCCCTATGGCATCTGTCCAACTATTGAGGAGAAACTGATATCCTACCCCCTGCTTCCAATTTGATGCACAATGGCACCAGATACGCTTCATATCAGCCTTGAAAAAGTTGACTTCCGTCAGCCAACACAAGTTACAGATGACACTAGCGTGCTCACACTCAAGAATCTGGTTTTTGAGCCGCTCCTAAAATGGCAACCTGGGGGCCTAGCACACCCGGCACTCTTTGATCATTGGGAACATTCTCCCGACGGCCGCGAATGGCGTTTTTATATCCGCTGTGGAGCAGTATTTCACGATGGAGTACCCTGTGTAGCAAGCCATATTGTGGAATTCATCAATGGAATCCTAGACTCAAGGGATACTTTTGGCATGAAATGGAGCTACCATCGTTATCTGGCGCTTGCCCAAGTCACAGCAGAGGACGAGAAAACACTCAAAGTCAAGAACCCACAGCCTATAGCAGACATCCTTGATATTTTTACCGAATTTTACATTTGCAGACGGAACGCTGATGGAAATCCTATTTTGGGGACGGGGCGTTATCGAGTCACCGAATTTGACAGAGAGATTGGCAGGGCAACATTGGAGTTGACAGACTCGAGCCACGATAGCAACCTCCGCCCAAAATCGATCATCGTGACAGCGGAACCCAGCGCAGAAGAGAGGCTTGAGCAACTGAGACAAGGTAAAGTTGATGTTGCGTTGAATCTTGAGAGATTAGAGGGAGCGCCCGATTTCACGACAAATCTTCAATGGGGCAAATCCACCAACACGCTTTCTGTCATATATTACTTGAATTGTCGCGAAGGCACATTCGCTTCCCCAGGCGCACGGCTTGCCGCGAATCATGCTGTGGATACAGAAGCACTTTCTCGAGATGTATTTCACAATCTTGCCACACCATCGACAACCATTGTCAGTCCCTTTCACCTGGGTTCACAAAAAGCCGCCCTTGACCCTATTCCGTACGATGTCGCCGAGGCACGCCGGCTACTTGAAGGTATCGATTTAAGCGAACCTGTAATCCTCCGGACACCAACATATATGCCAGAACGTGCCCAAGCTATTACGCAATTTGTGGCCAAATCTCTCGAAGCTGTAGGTTTTACCGTGCGAGTAGAGGTTGTGGAAGACCGCCCTGCCTATGCTCGACAAGTCGGACTTGAAAAGAATATCGGGGACTTGGCACTATTCGACTCATCTCCCCATAGCACATATCGTGTCTTGGACGATAAGATTTCTAGTGAAACCAAAGCCGTGTGGTGGCAAGGCTATGAGGATGTCGAGGTGGATCGGCTTATCAAAACGGCAAATCACACTGTTAACAGTGACGAGAGAGAGATCGCATATGGCAAATGTCTCAAGAGGCTCCAGCAGAATCCTCCATGGCTTTTTTTGGTTCATCCAGTGGTTGTGTTTGCTGCAAGATCAGACCTGCAAGGTTTAAGTATTGACTGCAAAGGGGTTCTAAATATTGAATGACGTGGTCTGGAATTCTATGTTATTGGCGTGCAGTCAAGAAGAAAAAAAACAGTCATGCCTGGCAGTTACCTTCATACGCGTATGAGCGTGAACGGGACTTTGCCCAATTAAAAAAATCATTTTACAACTATTGGAACTCAATTATGCTCTTCATTCACCATGGAGTTGAACTGGAAAAGGATTTTCGCATGTTGTAATCAATGGCCATCTTGTAGCTTTCTTTTCGTCTAGAATACTATTGTGAATTCAATTAGTAAACTGTAAAACATTTTGCTTGGTTATCTAAGCCGCTTTCAATGATCTTGTGCAACAACAACGCGGAAGCCATTTCCACGCCAGGACCCGCCAGGTTCCAGGCTGCCGCGGTAGGTGGTGCTGATTTTGAGTCTGGTACTCGAGAAGCAGCCACCACGGAGGACTCGACGAATTGAACCAGGCGAGTTTAAGTTCTCCCGGCCGTCATCGGACCAAGGATATTTGAAAGTGGGTGTTGCCATATCCTCACCCCAAAGCGTGGTACACCATTCCCATATATTCCCTCCCATGTCGTAGATTTGATAAGGGGATCTACCCTTGGGAAAGAGGCCCACCGCGCAAGTTTTGTTGAACCCTGACTCCTCGTAGTTGGCACTATCATCTTCCCATTCTGTGCCCCATGGATAAACCAGTTCGCTGCCCCCCTGAGGACTTTGGTTTCCACGCGCTGCACGTTCCCATTCTGACTCCGTCGGGAGACGAACAAGCTCATTGTGTTTTATTTTGCCACTCAAACGCCAGCGGTTGGTTAGCCAAGCGCAATATGCCATTGCGTCGTACCAAGTAAGATCGGTCGCAGGCGCATTCTGTCGCTCAGGAGAAAAGCCATCAGGGCTGTACCAGTCTCGGCTGGTTTCCTTCACAAATACAGAATAATCTCGATTCACAACTGGATACAACCCGATCGAAAAACTCTTCAGATAAATTGAATGAGTAGGGTAGGAATTAGGGTGGGATTTCGAACCATGAACACAAGTTCCTTCTGGGACGTAAGCAAGGGCAGTCAAGTCTCTGGTATCTCCAAGTCTGGACAACACCCGACCTGCCCTTTCTCTGTGGAGTGGAGGCAAGGTGCTCTCAATGATTGTGGACATTTGGGCCAAAATCTGTTCCCGTAGTTCACTATCCTCTCTTATAAACTCAGAGACCAGCAAAGCGCCAAGAAGAGCACTTGTGTCTGAGCCGCATATCAATTCTTGTATGAGCTCATGCGGGTCACCGCTGCTGTAGTGACGGGTCAATAGGCTGCGCAATACTGGTTCCATTTCTTCTGGGCTACTTTTGAACAGTTCAACAGCCGATTCGGTGGGTGAATGCAAAAGATGGCGGGCGGCTAGTAACTGACGAATGGTTTTGGATGAAAGCAGTGGGGAACTCGCTGGCTTCGTGGAATTAAAGACACCAACTAGGGAACCCAGTGGGGATTGGGTGTCAATACTGCGAAAAGCCTTTGATGCGAGCATTTTTGCACCGATAGCACCGTTAACTCTGATGGCTAGCCACTCATCTAGTAATTCTTCAGCATTTTCACCTTTTTGTCCTGCTTCTGAAGCTAGAGCAAAGTAGATAGGGGTTGCTGCTGCTGCACCAGTGCCAAAAATGACATTTGATGGGGAAGTTTGTGTGAGGGTTCCTATTGCCTGTCGTCTCTGGCTCTCAAGCAACGGCAATAAGTCATGGCGCACGATATCTGAGGATAAATCCCAATGCCCGACAAAAGTGGTGTCTCCTAGAAGGAGAAATTTGAGGTTCTGGGGCTTCAAGCTGAGAAGCTTGGCAATGAGATCGGGCCCTCTCCCACCTGCTGTCTCAATCCTATCAATTATGATCAGAAAAGAGGACTGAGATGATGTCTCAGTTTCATCACCGAGAACCAGAAACTTTAATAGGACGTCTCCAATAAAAGTCTCTAGACTTTGGGGGCCATCAGCTGAAAAGTAGATAGGAATCACAGCAGTAGACTCCCAATTTTCTGCTTGAAGAACGCCAAATTCGTTGCGAAGTACTGGAGGTGACTCGCTCAACCCTCCTGTCGCCAATTGAAAGCTGAGGTGTTTCGCAAAGGTTGTTTTACCAGTGCCAGGGCCACCACTGAGTAATATGAATCCGTGATCACGCACTACTTCAAGTGCTGAGAAATGAATGGGAGGCTCTGGTTCTTGCGCCAACTTTCCTTTCCGTAAACCTTTTGCAGCCTTGTCTTCCAACGTATAGTTGACAAGCAGCGGAATATATCCATTGCTGAGTGTAGCTGTTTGGCCATTTGGCAATGTAAACAATGGCTCATCGCCGAATGCAGCCGCAGTTTCTTTAAAACGTTTAATGGTTTCCATAATGCCTATTTCTGAACGTACTCTATGCTTGGCAAGACTTTTTTGTGAAATTTGAGACGGTCTCTTTCATCAAATTGAAATAATAACAAACTCAGCAGGCTTCTCTAAGCCCAGCGGATTGGTGAACTTTGCATAAAATTTAGCATACTCATGCGCCGAAGCTCATTTGGTGTTAGTATCTCTCAAACCCAACATATGTTGAATTCGTCATTGATACCCTGGCATGACGTGATGAGGATGGAATCCATCGCCCATTTTGAAAAACTCCACAAAGGCCACCTTTCACTGTACAGGGATAAAATAGTATGTAAGCAAGCACGTGGGTAACTGGAGTAATGCAAGATATAATTGGCACTCAAAGCATATCGAATAACTTTTTTAACATCACCTGATGCAAAAGGAAATTCCAAAATAGGACACGTTTTGGGAAATCCATTCGACTTTTGTATTAGTAAATTGCACGGCGCAAAACATCGCCCACAGGCGTAGTACAATATCTGAAATTAGGAAGATCCAGCCATGCTCAATTCACCTTCAAAGCCGATAATACTGGCGGAGCCTCTCCACCCCTGGTTTCATAGCGCACGATTGGTTGGATTATGGGGGAAATTCGCATCCATTCATCTCACTTGGTCGTATTTAGCTAATGACCTAATGGTCATTTATTATGGTATCATTGTCGGAAATACCTCATGGTGACTCCACAGCACCGTTTGATCAAGGATAGTTAATGACTGTCATTGCGACAACTTCTGTCGATGAATCTTGTTGTTAGCTAGATCAAACATTGAAAAAAATGCCGATAACGAGAGGCGCCACGGTGCCAAGCGCCGCGAGGCTTCTTGACTTGCCTGAAGGCCCCAATTCCAAATTATTTATTGTCTTCATTTCCTCCACGGATCCCTCTTCCGGGCTGTCTTGGTGCCCTGATGTTCGGGCTGCGCTCCCATATCTAGATGCTGCATTCGGCGGGGACAATGCACCAAACCTATCTGTGGTCGAAGTTGGACAAAGACCAGAGTACGTTGAACATCCGATTGAGAGATTCTGAACATAGAGCCTCTTCCGCAGACGGCTAACGCATTTTTATTAGATGGAAAAAGCCGGATAACTTTTATAGAACCAATTGGAACGTGCACAATGTTCCAACCCTGGTAGTATACCAGCGAGTTGATGGTGAGATATCTGAGAAGGCAAGGTTGGTGGAAGAAGAAATCCTGGACGAGGATAGACTACGGAACTTTATTGGTTGATAAAATGATAATGCATTTATTTATTGATTAAATACCAGGGCTCATTCGGCTTTGGAGTCATTTTGATTGATCGGGGGATGAACAATAGTTGATTAGCGACGTATCACTCAACGGCATTTCATTTGCCAATGAGATGGCCGCATTTGACTAGTCTTGGCGGACTTTGCCTCTAATCCCCGGCTCTTATCCCCGATATAGGTCGATAATGATGACGGCTTCATGGATCACGGGCGCGCTACTGAGAATATGACTACCCTTCTGCCGTATTTCATGGCCGTTCTTGTTTTTGATTCTGCATCGTAATATCACTGGATTCTGTTACATTCCAAACATAGTCATCACCTGCCTCATTAGGAAACATGCCATCTGACCTCAGTGTTCAGAGTGCCCTTGCGCTCATCGAGGGCGACCCTCCAAAGGTCCTTGGTCTAAAGATCGGCAAACACGATCATGTGAAACCCGGCGACTTTATTCCAAAAGCCGGTGAGACAAACCTCATCCCCCCATCATAAAACCCTCAATTAATGATATTCCAGATGCTCAATCTGCTCCCGAATTGTCATTCCCGGGTCTCTCAGCCACCACCACCTACATGATTGTCGGTCTAGACATTGACGCCCCATTTCCTTCATTTGGGGTGCTGGGTCCAATCTTGCACTGGATACAGCCCGGAGTACGAGCGGAACCCAATGAACAAGGCACTTTCGATCTCAAGCCAGATGCCCCATTTGTTGCAAACTACATTGGTCCAGCTCCGCCCCCAGGTAGCTCACCCCATAGATATATCTTTTTCCTTTATGAACAACCAGCCGCGTTTGAGGGAAAAAAGTACGCACCACCAAACGGCCAGAAACTTGGAAATATGCAGCGGATAAGGTATGATTTGGATGCGTGGGGAAAGGAAATCGGACTTGGCCCTATGCTGGCATCAAACTATTTCAAGAGTAATTAATCGGTAATTTGATTGTTCATTTATTCGCCTCCCATACCACCTTTAGATATCCCTTCCATATTTTTGGTACATTAGAAATACACCCAACTGCTTGCAAAGCGATTGAATCACCCGACACAGAGAGTCAATCCTTGGTCTCTCATCAGTTTCTCGAGCCCGTAAGGACCAAAGCCCTGCAAATCTCGATCCAAGTTCTCCCAATGTAGTGAGAGCCAAAGCGCCACGCTATCCACAGTTCTCATCTTCAGCTTGGAGTCGTTCAAGGTTTGGGCAAGAATCTGCCTACGCGCCATGTCTTGCATACAAGAACCGACTATCAACGTTGGCCACATGAACGTGGTCCAGGAGGAAGAATCGTATGACAGATCTCTGAAGTTTGTCAAAAACATATCTATGTAGGGTTCCAATTGGAGATGAAGCTCCTCTGTGGGCTCGTGCGGCCCGTAGATTGCGGTGTGTAAGAAAACGATGCACGACGATTGATAAATTCGGCCAGCTTGTTCATATGCAGGATCATCGACACCGTCATGCTTCCATCCCTCAATTATAGACAGTATTCGGAGATATTCATCAAAGATTTCGGCCCAATCACCTTCGTTACCAGCGTATTGGGCTGCCAGATTTCGGATGCGAGGTATTGCCTCGAATAGTTGGTGCGCATAGCCGAACAAAAATCCGTATATAGAACTTCCCTGGTTTATCGCTATTAAAGGGTAGAGCAGTGAAGCAGGTTCGATTAGTCGATCGGTAACCTTTCGGCCTATGCTCGTATTGGATACAATGACGAGATACGCGTATTGTTCCACTAGAAACCCGTATTCTTCTCCCCTGTTTTCCGTATCTTGTAGGTCAGAGAGCATTGAACCACTCGCTTGGAGATGGTGATAGAGCGCCCCCTCAACATTAGCATCAATGACCTGAGAATAGCTGATTAGTAGTGCGAAAATTTGAGAGTTGATTGCAAAGTATGCGACTACTCACTTCATACCAGCAAAGAGTGAGGGAGGACGCAAGAAGTGCCATTCGATCCGTTGTGTCATATGATGACCAATTGGTTATTCCCAGTTTTAGACTTCGTAATGCCACGGCATAGTGGTCCTGTGCTGAAGCTAGGAACGTAGCATCGATATATGCACGATGGCACGACCCAACCGCAAGAATTGCATGTTGAAGTGCGGCGCAGGAAGCTGCCATTCGAAGATTGCACGTGATGAATGGGTTTTCAACTCCTCCTTTTCCAACCATCCTGGGGGCGGTCACCGCAGTAAAATATTCGAGCGGCGCTTTCGCTTCGCCATGCAAGAATATCGCGGGCATTGGGGGCTGCAGCGGTTGAATGTCCGGAACCTCCCGACTGGACGTGACGTGAGACATTTTCGAACCGGGCCCAGTACTGGAGCACCCGTCTCCGGTGCCGCCTAGTACGGCCTTTGTCCCATCCCTAGGATTCTTCGTTTTACGAGGCGGCCAGGAGCAGATAAGGTGATTCCGCTGGCAGCCAGCACAAGCTGGCCTTGACTCGTCGCATTTCTTTCTACGCCTCCTGCAGGTGATGCACCCCGTTTTTGTTCGCGAATAGGGAAAACGGACCCCATCGGAGTTTCTCTTGCTGCTCATGGCGATGATACTGCGCGGGGAACGTAGGAATGAACAAACACAACAGGGTCAGTTCTGTATCCGAACCCAAATGCTTGGTTGAATCCTGGGGATGGACCCACGCATCGGTTTCCAACCACATCCCTGCCTGAAATCGCACCAGGTCTAGCAACTTTTGGCTGCGGCACGATTTGGTATCGTCGCTGACTTTTCTTCTAATCACAAGACTGCCCCCGCATTCGCCGATGGTAGCTTACGGCGCGGCTATTATATCGTCCCCTTATCAAGGAACTAAAACTTCTACTAGCAACTGAGGAGCTAAGATTCTGTATGAGCGGGTTTGGAGTCAAGGCGCGATAGAAGATTTACCAAGCTCAGGCACGATCAAAGAACAGATAAGAGCTTCTTGCAAAATTGCATGGCTATAAAAAAACCGATAAACCTGTTATATGGTGAGACCGATCGGAAGCGGTGCATGTCAAGTCGGATGGACTGGATCATCGGTGAATTATGCCATTGGATAAGAGGAGGCAACATCGCCGAACTCCATCATTAACATAGATTTTCATGAGACAGACCCCATTTCTATTATCAATCCTAAGAATAATATCATTATTAATTCTTTTCATTAACTCCTCATGGGTGTCCAGTTTATCGACTGAAGTTGGCCATCTTGATCTCCAACCCCAGATCCAAGGCACCCCACTCCAGGCTTGGCTTGACTTATCTATTGGCTATCCACAGGCTGGAAATTTTCACCGGGCAGGCTGTGTCAGATAAGCGCGCTTCCTTTCGCAGGGTACTAACCTTTATGGGACTTCCCCAAGTTTACTGCCGGATTTGTTAGCAGGCGAATTCGGGTCAAGATACACGGGCTCAAAAGGAACCAAGATCTTTCAGGATAAATAAATGGCTATATAAAGGGCCTGAAAAATCCCTCTCTAGTAATTCAGATCGTTCAACATTGTTTCAAAAATTACAGTACATTTGCCATCTTTGACCACTCCCCAAACCAGCCTAACATTGGTCATTTTACACCATGGCAAACAAGACTGGTGTCCAATTGTCCGAAAAGGTCCTGGAGCTCTTGGAGCTTGAAAAGACCTACTCCGTGGGCGGTTTTGCCCCAACTCCTGGATTCATTGCTTCGGGGAAAGGGTCGACTCTCGTGGTGAGCACCGGTTTGCCTTGTTCTTATTCCAGTAGTGTATGCTTACTCCAAGATAGGATGTCGATGGAAATGAAATCATTGATTTTGTTACCATGTTCAGTGCCACAAACCTGGGTCATGGCCACCCCAAGCTGATCAAGGCGGTTACAGATTGCATGCAGCGGGGTTAGTCAAGCCAAAGTCGATTCCTCACCATTTCACTAATAAATGCACCCCAGTTACTCTTGTCAATATGTCTACGCATCCCGCAGACTGGCCGGTGCTCGCCAAAGAGCTCTGCACGAGATTAGGTTACGATAAAGTCACCGCCATGGTTTCCGGTGCTGAGGCCGCTGACACTGCCTGCAAGATTGCGCGCAAGTGGGGCTTGACTTACAAGGGAATTTCCCCGGATGAGATTCTTGTTCTCGGATGCTCCGACAACTACCATGGCCTGACGTCAGGAATCTGGCCCATCATGGACCCTGGTGCTCAAGGAGGCAAGTTGCTATCCCCTTTCTCTACCTGCTTGGGTAACTGACCGTGGATAGAGTTTGCTACTTTTAGCAAGAACATCACCAACCGTCATCCCCGGACGGGAGAGCCGCTCCGGTACGGTCATGTTGAAGACTTTGAGGCTGTATTCAGTGAATACCACGGCCGTATCGCAGCTTACATGATGGAATGTATCCATGGAAAGCTTCCGTAAGTTTTGCGCCAGTTATTCTGGGTTGTTCAAGGCACACCATCCGGTTCTAGACTAACTCATATTTGACACTCTGCAGAACATTTGAAGAAGAGATCAAATTTTCTATTGGAGTTCGTCAGCTCTGCAAGAAATACAACATCCTCTTTATCTCAGATGAGATACGCATGGGCTCTGCCAAGACCGGGAAGTTCCTCTGCAGCGACTGGATGGGCCCTGAGAATAAACCGGACATGATCACCCTTGGCAAGTCCATCACTGGAGGAGCATTTCCTGCTTCGTACGTGCTTGGAAGCAACGAGGTCATGTCGCTCGTGAAATCATTCCAAACCGGCGGCACCTTCACCATGGCCCCTGCCGCTTGTGCCGCCACTCTTGCTGCTCTGCAAATCTATGAGGAGGAAAAGCTTGCCGACAAAGCGTTTGCGATTGGGGCTAAATGGAAGGAGGTCACATCCAAGTGGAGCTATCCATGGATCAGGTATGTGACTTCGCGGGGTGCTGACATGAGCATTGCCATGCAGAAGTATGGCACTGTAACGCCGCGTCGGATTGCGAGACTCGCATGGCAGAGGGGTCTCTTCATCTACCCCACCAAATCCACCCTTCGGGTCCACATGGCGCTCACGATCACTGATGAGGAGCTGGAGAAGGGCCTGAACATTTTTACCAGTGTCATGGAGGATATCGAGTCATACGGCGATATCCCTGGGTCTACTCACATCGCTGATGAGAACCCTAATGAGGGATATTAAGGTTGATTATTTGTCATGCAAGCTGCGAGGCGTGTAAAGTTAGGCACCGAATATGAGAAGCTTTTAGGATAATTATATTTATTACTGTTCTTGAAATTTTACTTAGATTGCGTTGTCTCCGTTATCCGTTTGAGATCCTCTAATGAGGCTGTCGAAGAAAGCCATATCCACTCCTTGAAATGCCCACTCATCGGCGCCCGCAGTGAGCCCGGGGTACAGGTACTGCTGTTGCAGGGCATCATCTATAACACTGGGGAGCTGTGGTGCAAAATATTGCTGCGTTGGCGCTCCAGAAAGCTGTGTCGCTGGATCCTGAGTTGCAACAATTGGCGGAGAGTGCTGAGTAATAGGCAACGTCCTCGATGCCGCCTCAATGCCAGACTGCAACAGAGACGTTGCATCAGTGTTCAGCTGACCGGTTAGCTCGTTCACTACTTCTTTATCCCGAGTAGAACTTTCTCGTGATGTAGACATGTCAGCCCCGACTGTCGTTGAAGATGGTTTCGCGTCTCGTGGAGCCCCTTCCATGGTAACAACGCCCTCACGACTGATCTTGATCGTACCAAAATAGGGAATGCAAGTTCGGACAAATTGTCCATTATCAGTCGCCGAGTCTGGATGCAGCTCTGTCATGGCAACTGCGACAGAAAAGTTGTCATCGTACATCTTGCCTTGGCCAGCATCCGTCTCGAGCGCCAGGAGGCTTTTTAATAGACCTGCGCTACGCTCGCTCAACGTATCTTCGCTGAGTTTGGCGACCCCTTCCATATTTTCAAGAACCTGTTCCATCATCGCTCGATCGCTATTTCTTTGGTGAGCGAGCACGTTTATCCCCGGGACCTCGGTTGCGTGTTGCCCGTCACGCTCTTTGCGGTGTCCATCGAGGTGCGCGATAACAAGCGTCATAGCAGCAATCAGAGCGAAGAAGTCGACAGCTCGGCAGGAAAATGCTACCCGATTAAACGAACGGAACATTATAAATCGGTTCAGCATTTCGCGCGATGCGATGACACATGTCAGCTTGCTGTGGTCGTACTTGACGGTGCCGGGTGTGTTTGAACGCAGCATGTAAGGGAGGTGAAGCAAATTAAGCAAGTTGAAGTATAGCATTTGTTCGACAAGGCGAATTGTCTCCCAGAAGCTCTTCCCGGGATCATGTACCACACTGGCCAGGTTGGGGACCAACCACCACTTGCTGGGCATCTCACTCGCTGCCCTTTGAAGCTGGGAATCGAGTTCTTTCAGTGCCACAAAGTCGTCCATCGCAGCAGGGTCTGACGACTCATTCCGCTCGAGGATACGCGACGCGATGATGCATTGTTTACGCTCAAATCTTCCCGATGGTGTATCACTCGCAAGAGCTGCTTCTGACGCCATAGAGGTGTCAAGGGAACCTTGAGGCAGGCCCAGCATCAAACACAGTTGTCGGTCTGTCGAAATGATTCGGTACCAAAACTCACTTGGGTATACAGGCTCTCTCGAATCAATTACTTTCAGCAATTGTGCTCCATTTTTGTGGAGGCCCATCATCTGTGCAACCAACATGGCCCGTCTACAGGCGAACCAAGCGCGCCGAAGGTGGCCACTGTTGTATTCAAACATGGTTTCAAGCATGATGCACTCCAACGCTTCAATAGAGTCCAGCAACTCATCATTCTTGATGACTAATTTATTGGCTGTATCAGCCAGCCGGCGCATTATTTGGCGTGGAGGCTCCGACATGCGGCGTATTTCCTCAGCGTGGAGCTCAGGGTGCACATTTTGGAGGCTCGTGGCGAGGAGGAGCATGTATTTGGCGAGAAGCACGGGGTGAGTATTTGCGTCAGGTATCTCCGATAAATTACCCTTCCAAGCCCCGGGGCTTTGAACAAGTACTGGGTAAGGGTGGGTTATGAGTTTGTGAAATGATATATCCATGCCGGCCTTGACCATTAACTGGATGTCTTCATGGAGTGGGAGCGCGGCGTGCAGAGCGGCCGAGGTCTGAGAATGCCGTCCATCTCTGGAAATTGCAGACGTTGCGGGACCTAGAGATGATTCGGGCGTTCTGATTGAAGACAGACTTGACCCATCCGTATGGCTACTTCCAGGGTCCGATTCCAGCTGCGGCATGTCAGCGGGTTCCAGAAGTCGTGAGGATATGCCCAGCTTACTCCTGTAGGCCGATCCGCAGTCGACAAGTAGGCCGATTCAAGTTCATTACCAGAGGTGGAAGTAATAATGGTCCTGCTTGAATGCCCACCTTGACTACGAGTGGCAAAGTTGTCGTCTCGCGATGGTGACTCGTTGCGCCCATTGCTGGTTTGCTTGACCAGTTGCTCTATCAATGCTTCGACGCGCACAATACGATCACCCATTTGCCGGCCCCGGGCTCCTGTAAATGAGACATTTTCGATATCCTCCTCGGGTATTTCTTGGCCGATGCATTTACTGCCTCGCTTCCAGCAGGGGATGCAAACCGTGTCGGACGGCAATGAAAAGGAGCAACGAATCTTGCGGCGCTTGCATTCCCAGCAGCTGCGGGTTCCCTTGCGAATCTTGCGCCGCTTGGCCTCTGACTCAACGCCGTGGTCTGAATCTAGGGGTTCATGGGATGATCTATCTTGTACGGTATCTGTATCCGGCATGATTTCGAAGCGCCGTGTTGCCTAGCCAGTCGGATGCTGCCGATGAGGGTCGCGATGGTGCCACACACAGGCATAGACTTGCCTGATTGGCTGGCAACTGTGACCCAACTTGGGGAGGTACGTATCTCGGTAAATGGTATTCTCGGCTTCGCCTTTCGACCGAGAATTGTTTAATTGGAAGGCGTTCGGGCGGGCGAGTTTGGAGTGAAAACAATCAGCAGTGTTAGTAGTGGACATCACATCAAGCATAAGCTGCAAGGGCCAGAACTGCCTCTTGGCCCCGTAAACCTCCGAACCCTCCCTCCGCCGACACGGCGGACCAGCAGCCCCACTCGTCATAAGCAGCCACAAGTGACAGAAATGAGAAGACCCAAAATTTAAGACAGGTGCAGCCACCCCCAAGTCACGCGTGGCTGGTTAAGGGGGTGGTCGTTGACAAGGGTAGCGGTAACTGTTCAATTGCAACGGCGGCGACTAACACCACCTCTGTTACACCCTGGAAGCCGATATTTATTCCCAAACCCACGTGCAAGTCCCGATCATGTCTAAATAAGGGACATATATATCACCTACATTTATCTGGCGCAAGATAGCAACCTCATTGCAATGCGAGAAAACCAGCCCTAATCAAAATCTTGTCTTTGTACCTTGCCCTCGCATCCCCATTGGGTCAGTGGATGAATACTTCCAAGCCAAAGACGGTAAAGACACGTGTACTGCTTGAAAAGCTCTCTGTCCTAAATTTAGGCTCTTGCAACTACCTCGCACTTATATCATCTGCATTCCCTCCACTCCAACTTTGCTCCGATCGCCCTACTGGGCAGGCCTCTCCTGGAATAAAGATGGGTTGCTGAAAGAATTAGGAGGCAAATCGCTTCGCATGAGTCTTTGATCCAGGGTTTAACTTGACTGCTAATATCGGAAATCTTGGCAAAATGTATCGTGTGTACATCGGAAAGACAACCGGTGGCACGTCGTTTACAGACTTGTTGTTGGGTTGGGTGGGGGCGAATGAGAATCCCCCGAGATTCGCGGCGGACGAAGGCGCGCCCATATATAACAACACGCCAGCTCAAATCCCAATCACCCAGATAATAATTCCATCATTCCACATTCCCTATGAGAGCATCGGTTTACTTTAAATTCTAGTTTAGCCTGTTCTTCGTGGCTTTTCCTGCACTCTTCAATTGTGACCCCGTCGTTCCACCGGCTGTTAAACCACCTATCCCCGTCATTATGGGTGCAGCATCAGAGGAATCCGATGCCAGTAAACAGCCCAATCCTACCCCGCCAGATTCCGCTTCGACCTCGCCTGGCTCAACCGTCACCGACATAATATCGGGGGATGTTAGTGGCATGGAGGCACGATATTCTGCTGTGCAGGATCTCGCCCGCGAATACACACACAATTCAGCAATCAGCTCGGATGACTTCACTTCCATCTATAGGAACGATGACCCTCATTCGCCATTGAATCCACGCGGGGGAAACTTCAGCGCGCAGGAGTGGGCCAAAGCTGTCGCGAAGATTGCCGGCGACCACGGCCAGAGCTTCCGCCAAGTTGGCCTGTGTTTTCAAAACCTCAATGTGTTTGGATACGGAACAACTACCGACTTCCAAAAGGATGTGGGCAATGTGTGGCAAGAGATACCGGTCATGGTCCGCCGTCTCCTGTCACCCACATCAGGCCACAGGCGCATAGACCTTTTGCAGCAGTTTGATGGACTTATTCGCCCAGGAGAGATGTGCATTGTCCTCGGCCCCCCTGGTTCCGGCTGCTCGACCTTCCTCAAGACAATTGCTGGAGAGACAAACGGATTGCATGTTGATCCAGAGTCATACTTTAATTATCATGGGATACCCGCTGATGAAATGCACAAGGCGCATCGCGGTGACGCCATCTACACGGCCGAGGTTGATGTTCATTTCCCTCTGTTAACAGCAGGCGAGACATTGACGTTTGCATCGCGCGCACGCTGCCCACAGGAACTACCCAAGGGTATCACTCGTGGCCGGTACTCTACCTCCCACTTTCATAGGCTTGACAACCAACTGATTAAACGCTGACAGGTATTGCGAGCATCTCCGAGACGTCGTCATGGCAATGTACGGCATTAAACATACAGTTGATACCAAGGTCGGCAATGAGTACATCCGAGGGGTTTCGGGAGGTGAACGCAAGCGTATAACGATCGCAGAAGCAACTCTGGCAAATGCCCCATTTCAATGCTGGGACAAGTAAGCGATTCGTCCCTTCATGCCATAATTCTACATTGCATTACCGTGTACTGACTGCTGGCCACAGCTCCACTCGTGGCCTCGACTCGGCCAACGCTATAGAGTTCTGCAGGACGCTGAGGCTCCAATCCGAATTGTTCGGCCAGACGTGTGCCGTGTCCATGTACCAATCGCCCCAAAGCGCCTACGGCTTGTTCGACAAGGCACTGGTCATATACGAAGGCCGCCAAATCTACTTTGGTCCCGCGTCCAAGGCAAGGGAATACTTTATCAGAATGGGGTTCGAGTGTCCGGCGCGCCAGACAACTCCCGACTTTCTCACCTCCATGACTTCGCCCGCGGAGCGGTTTCCTTGCCCTGGCTTCAACCCTCCCCGGACGCCCGAGGAGTTTGCAGCGGCTTGGAGGACCAGCCCCGAATATGCAGCCCTGCAGTCCGAAATTGAAACGTACAAAATCCAGCACCCGCTCAGCGGCCCTGACGCTGAAACATTCCGGCAACTAAAAAAGTCGGCCCAGTCAAATGGGCAGCGCCTCAACTCGCCGTACACTCTTACGTACGCCCAGCAGGTTCGTCTCTGCTTTTGGCGGGGGTTCAGGCGATTCCTCGCAGACTCACAAATGGCCATCGGATTCACAGTTGCGAGTTTCCTTGTCGGGATCATTTTGTCGTCCCTATTTTACAACATGGACACGGACACGGGGTCGCTCGGCTCCCGAGGCATCGTTCTCTTGATAGCGGTTTTGTTCAATGCTTTCGGATCCGCACTCGAGATCATGACGCTGTACGAACAACGGCCCATTGTGGAAAAGCAGTCTCGCTATGCCTTTTATCACCCATCGGCCGAGGCTTATGCCTCAGTCTTGCTCGACCTCCCTGTGAAGGTTCTCAATGCCCTCGTATTCAACCTGGCTTATTATTTCATGACAAATCTCAACCGAGAACCGAGGCCATTCTTCTTTTACCTCTTGGTGGTGTTCCTCGTCACGCTGGCCATGTCCGGCGTTTTCAGGTTAACGTAAGTCGTGCAGGGGGGGAGGGGGGGAGAGAAGCCCGGAAGTGATCATTAACATGCCATAGTGCCGCGCTATCACGAACATTATACCAAGCCATGGTTCCCTCCACAGTTATGATGCTTTCTCTACTGATATTTGCCGGGTTTGTCGTTCCCATTGACTACATGCTCGGGTGGTGTCGGTGGATCAACTATCTGAACCCGGTGGCATACGGTTTCGAATCACTGATGGTAAACGAGTTCCACGGTCGCAAATTTCCCTGCAGCGAATACGTACCAGACTACGCAGACACCAACTCAAGCAGGGCGGCTTGTAATGCCATCGGGGCTGTCCCTGGGCAGCCATTCATAAACGGAGATGATTACATCGGCTCGGCTTACAGCTACTACCCCAGTCACAAGTGGCGTAATGTTGGAATTAT
Organism: Calonectria multiphialidica; assembly: GCA_020623665.1. Classification (NCBI taxonomy): domain Eukaryota; kingdom Fungi; phylum Ascomycota; class Sordariomycetes; order Hypocreales; family Nectriaceae; genus Calonectria; species Calonectria multiphialidica. The sequence continues at coordinate 229,095 of JAHVYC010000007.1, forward strand.
CATTGCCATGATAATTTTCAACCATATTGTCTACTTTGTCGCGACTGAGTACATTACTGCCAAAAAGTCCAAGGGCGAGGTTCTTATCTTCCGCAAAGGCTTTGTTCCATCAAGCCATGTCAAAGGGGATAATGACATGGAGAGCTCGCTCTCCGGTCCCGTACCAGTTGTCAAGCAGCCCGAAGAGCACATTCCAGACAAAGAGGGCATCATCCAACCCTCGGTTGGCGTGTTTCACTGGAACAATGTTTGCTATGACATCAAGATCAAGGGCAAATCTCGACGGATCCTGGACAATGTCGATGGCTGGGTAAAGCCCGGCACGCTCACAGCCCTGATGGGCGTATCTGGAGCAGGTAAAACAAGTCTCATGGATTGTCTGGCTGATCGTGTAAAAGTGGGCGTCATCACTGGCGAGATGTTGGTTGATGGCAAGATACGCGACCAAAGCTTCCAGCGTAAAACTGGTTATGTCCAGCAACAGGATTTGCATCTTGAGACAAGCACAGTCCGAGAGGTAAGTTTCATTAACCGGCCGAGATAACCCCAAATAATACCGTCCAACGAACTCCACACGCTTACACTCTGCTGCAGGCCCTGGAATTCTCAGCTCTTCTCCGGCAGCCTACCGGAACGCCCAAAGAGGAAAAGCTAGCTTATGTTGACGAAGTCATCGATTTATTGGGCATGCAAGAATATGCAGACGCCGTCGTGGGCGTGCTCGGCGAAGGCCTCAATGTCGAGCAACACAAACGATTGACGATTGGTGTGGAGTTGGCCGCCAAACCGCCCCTCCTCCTCTTCGTCGACGAGCCAACGTCTGGACTCGACTCCCAAACTAGCTGGTCCATCTTGAACCTGCTCGAGAAGCTCTCCAAAGCTGGCCAGTCTGTGCTCTGCACCGTCCACCAGCCATCGGCAATCCTGTTCGAAAGGTTCGATCGCCTGCTGTTCCTCGACAAAGGAGGCCATACAATTTACTTTGGTCAGTATCTGCTTTATCCGCCTCCTTCCTAACCCTCCGCATTAAGCTCATAATGGGATCTTAGGTGATATTGGCAAAAACTCCAAAACTCTCACGGGTTACCTAGAGCGCAATGGTGCGCCGACTTGTCCACCACAGGCCAACTCGGCAGAATGGATGTTTGAAGCGGTGGGGGATGCCCCGGGAAGCCATTCGGAAGTTGATTGGCGCACGACATGGCGCTCTAGCCCAGAGTATGAGGCCGTTCAAGAAGAGCTCTCTCGTCTTAGGACGCTACCCGGTATCCGATCTACCACCAACAACACCAGCGAATCTACTCTCAGCCACAGCGATCCCACCTCATATTCTCAGTTTGCATCACCACTCTGGGAGCAATTTATTGTCGTCACAAAACGTGTATTTCAACACCACTGGAGAACACCTTCGTACATTTACTCCAAGCTCACGCTCTGCGTCGTCGTCAGCCTGTTTATAGGGCTGGTCTTCCTGAATGCCCCTCGCACGATTCGAGGACTCCAAAACCAGATGTTTGCGATTTTCTACTTGACAAGCATATCTGGCCAGCTCGCGCAGCAGCAGATGCCGCACTTCGTCACGCAACGCTCCCTGTACGAAGTGCGCGAGCGCCCTTCGAAAGCGTACTCGTGGAAGATATTCATGCTGAGCCAGATCATCTCTGAGATTCCGTGGGCTACTCTGGGTTCTGTTGCCACCTGGGCCTTGATCTACTACCCCGTGGGCTTCTACAAGAACGCAGACGCGGCTGGGCAAGGGGCAGAGAGGGGTGCGTTGATGTGGCTTTTGTCGTGGCAGTTCCTCCTCTTCACTTGCACGTTCGCACATGTTTGTGTTTCCTTTAGCGAAACAGCAGAGGCAGGCGGCGGCATTTTCAACCTACTATTCATGTTCGTCTTCTTCTTCTGCGGTGTCTTGGCCTCTCCGGATTCTCTGCCAGGCTTCTGGGTCTTCATGTACCGGGCCTCGCCTTACTCATACTGGATCTCCGCAATGCTCTCCGCAGGTCTGGCCAATGTGGATGTGACTTGTGCGGACAATGAATTCACCAAGATCATCCCACCCAGCGGCCAGACCTGCGGCGATTACATGGCAGACTATATATCGAGAGTTGGTGGCTATCTCTCGGATCCAGAGGCAACGAGCGAGTGCAGCTTTTGCAAGATGAAGGAATCCAACGTGTTCCTCAAATCGGTCAGTTCTGAATACGATGACAGGTGGCAAAACTTTGGCATCATTTGGGCATACCTTGTCTTCAATGTCATGGCAGCCTTGGTCTTGTACTACCTGGCGCGGGTGCCCAAGGGGAAGCGGACATAGGGGATTGTTCCTTGGATGGGGTAAAGCGGGCGCGGGCCATGCAAATTGGGTGGGTTGTCTTCATAAGGTATGAGACTACCACTTATTTGCGTGCAAATTCCACTCAGCAATTTTTTTTTCAGTTGTACTTGTCTTCAACGGATATGCCCGGATTGTAATACTTTTGCTCAGACTAATATTTGGATCCTGGAATGCTTTCGGGGTGCCAAGATTGTTTGGGTGACAACCTCACAGGCGATGGGTGCGCATTGTAATTATATTTCTAGGGTAGATCTACATACCTAAACCACTTTGTAGCGACTAAAATTGCAGTGAAGGAACCAAAGTTCACGTCGCTAATCCCAAAGTGGCGATTCAGCTAAGATGCGCACTTTGATGCATGACCAGTGTGCTTTCTGGGTAGCGCCTTGGTTCGTTCAACTGTTCTGGGAAACAAGTGCAGAGACCTTAAAGGGCAATAAAAAAAAAGTCGTCCTTGTATACTACTAGTATTGATACACGTCCCTCCAGTTTCAGAAATGCCCTGATTCTAGAACAAAGTCAAAGCCAAAACCCGGGCGCTTGGGACGGGATGGAATGCACCGGCCGACTGAGCCAAGAATAGCTGGTCACGGGCTTGGCGGGGGGACCCTAAACTACTGGCGGCTGTCAAAGTGAGCGTTGGGCGACCCCTGAAAACATATGTCGCTCCAGTGGGGTCATTGGTTCGCAGCATGTGGACGGTCCCCTGAGCGACTAACGTAGTCAGCAGCGCAAGAGATGGGAGATCGTCGCTCCGTCACTGCCGCGCGCCGACAAAGTCCTACTCTGTCAACAGTCGCGTCCATCGTCTGCCCATCTCGCAAGCAAGCTGTTCGCTTAATCGTGTTCGTGTTCAAGGACACCCCGGAACCCCGCCATCGGCTGCTCAATTCTCGACCAAGCCCCGTCGCAATCGAGGACTCCGTCGCATCGCATCGCATAAACTCCCCCCACCACCACCATCAACGACCTCAATTCCAGGCCATGTCGTCCTGACGATATCGCAACGTCCCGGCGATGAATCCCATCGCATCACAGGCCACGGGTCCTTCTGACCCCGCCGTCACCGCCCTGCAGGGGGCATCTCTCGCTTTTAGCAAGAAAAAGCCCGCTCCGCCGCCCCCGAAGAAGGACAACGGCGCCCGGACAGCAGCGACGTCCGCCGGAAGGCCTCGGAGCCCCGTCAAGCAGCTGGGCTACCACAGCACTGGAGGAAGCGTCGCCGACGTGGAGCATCATGGAGGCCTGCACGCGATGAGAGCGCAGCAGCTCGGCGCAAGCCCGGGCCAGCTGTACCCGGGTCATGGAAGCGCAAAGGCGGATCCCAAGAGCGCGAGCTTCATCGCCGCGACGCTCGCAGCAAGCAGGAACGCCAGCCCGACCCCCAAGGTGAGGACCCCGCGGAGAAAGCTCAGCGTCGGGGCCGCAAGCTCGTCGAGCGGCGAGGTGGTGGATTCGGGGCCTATCGCAGCGACGGGATCCCTCATCTCCATGTTTGAGCAGGCCAGGGCTGGCGATCCCGTCAAGCGAGCTTCGCCTAGGAGATCCCCCGCGAGGACGCCGGTTGGTTCGGGCGAGAGCATCGCAGAGACGACTGAGCCTGAGATCCAATCGTCGCCCTCCCGCGCTCCTGCGGCCAAGCCCAAACTGAAGCCCAATGTCAAGCCAAAGCCAAAGCCATTGACGCCACCGCCGCAGCCTATTGCTCGGTCGGGCCCAGCTGTGCTGTCGCCCAAACCGCAGAGGCCTGCTGCAAAACCGCAATTGAAGCCAGTGCTGCGTCCGGTGACACCGCCTCAGATCATGTACCGGGCTCCGACAAACGTCTTGTCGCCTCCGGCCCCGTCTCCGGACCCTCCGAAGCGAAGCCCACAGCCGGCGAGACAACGCCCGCCGACGCCGCCGCAGCCCCGCGGCACCACCAAGCCGGCGGCTCAACCGAGGACGCCTGGCAAGCAGAAACCCCCCGCCGTTGAACCAAGAATGTCGCGGCCTAACCTGGCCGGCCCGCTGGTACCAGCACGGAGGGATCGACGGCCGTCGACGGCTGACACAGTGTCGTCGGATGACACATTTGTCTCGGCCTCCTCGACGCAATCACCTGAACGCCGCGCCTCACCACCTCGTCCTTCTAGCCACAGGAAGCCTACTCTGAGCATGCCGCCATCGCCCACGCAACGGGCGACGCCGCGGCCAAATCCCAAAAGCTCCTCCACAACGAGCCTGCCCCTGGACTCTCTTACTAACGCCATCGTGGCCAGCTCTCTTGCGTCAGCCCGTCTCACTCCTCACAACACGGGCGGCAGCCTCGCAGCCCCCCCTGTGCCCAGGCGACAAAAGTCCCCGCGCATGATGCAGACCCTGCGGCAGCCGCCCAAGGAGTTGGAGGAGGAGGAGGACCGCCACAAAAGGGGGCATCTCCACAAACTGCACAGCGGAAAGAAGCACTCGCATCACGAAGGCTCGCGAAAACGATGGCGGGAGGAGATTACACCTCGAGAGCGCAAACGATACGAGGCAGTGTGGGCTTCCAACCGCGGACTCCTGCTTGATCTACCCAACTCGCCCGTGCCTGCAATCAGCAATGGGGAAGTGTCTGAGTATGTAGTAAACGTCGTAGTCAGGCAGATTTGGAGGCGGTCACGGCTGCCAATAGACGAGCTCGCTGAAGTATGGGATCTGGTCGATCGCCAAGGACGCGGCATCCTGGGGCGCCAAGAGTTCGTCGTGGGCATGTGGCTGATTGACCAACGGCTGCGGGGACGCAAGATTCCCGCCAAAGTAAGCGAGAGCGTTTGGGGCAGCGCCGTTGGCATGAAGGTCATGGCGCCCAAAGTTAAATGAGCGGTATAGAAGCACGCAAGTGATAGAGCTGGTCGCCGTGCCAGGAGTCTTTTACTAAGTCTTTACTAAACGGCGGGAACAGTGACGCGGCCGTTGTTAGCGGTGAAGCGATGCGGGTCAGGGCGAAGGCAAGGCCGAGGGGCCCAAGGCCTGCTTGTTATTACATAGACGTTTGATACCCTTACCTAGACAAATTTATACATTGGAAGTACATACAACGCCCGTGGGGGGCCACCAAGGGCGAATTGAGTTAAATTAACCCCAGACTAGTCCACTTCTCAACCGCAATGCAGGTACCGGTACAGACAGGAACGCGAAATTATGGCAGAAAACGTATGAGCCGGTGTTGAACCACGCGAACTCGTTCTATGTTCATTAAGAATAAAAAAAAGTGATGTACGGACGGGCTAGGCTATTTACTCGACCCGTAGAAGGTCAAAGGAAAAAGAAAATATCCAGCTTCCCCTCCTCCCATCTTTTTTTCATGTGCTCCGATCATCATGTCTGTTTCGTAAAAAAAAAAAAGATTCTAGTTTAACCAATAGAATGCACCGGACCTCTCTTCTTTCTCCTCATCCCCATCAGGAGAGAGATGAAGAAGACGAGGCGCTTAGTAAGCGCCGTTGGAGCTCTTGTAGGTGGTGGAGGTCTCATCGCCGAAGGTGACGGTGACGTTGTAGTTGGAGATGGTGGTGCCCTTGGAGGCTCCGTAGAGGGAGAAGAGGCCGGCGGAGACGATGCCCTCGCCCTTGGTGATGTCGGAGGGGAAGGTGACGACCTTGGAGATGTTCTTGTTGCCCTGGTTGGACTCGTCTGCGCGGGGGGTTGTTAGTTTTTATAATGCATCATCGAAGCCGCATATGGGTTGGGAAACACATACCAGGTCCGAGGTAGGAGGAGCCGAGGAGGTTGGAGAGGGTGCCGGGGTAGCCCTCGCCGGTGGAGTAGCCGAAGGCGACGGCGATGTCGTCGACGGTCTGGATGTAGCCCTCGCTGAGGAGCTTGATGGTGACAGAGTCGCCGGGGCGGATGGTCTCAGGGACGGCAATACCGCCAATGCGGGCCTGGGCGGTGGCGGCGAGGGCAGCAGCGATGGTGGCGACGGAGAAACGCATGATTGCTGATGTGGTTGGTGGTGATTGGTTTGGTTTGGTTTGTTGTTGTGGTTGTGAGTTGGTGATGGAGTCTGTTGGATGATGTGTTTCCGGAAGGGGGGAGAGATGGGATCCCTTAAATATAAGAAAAGATTCGCAGAGTTGCAGCAGATCCGTCCAAAACATTTACAACTCTAGTCACATTGTCGCATCGAACCCCCCCCCCTGCGCGCATGGAGGTCATTCAAAGTCGGTAGCATTCTATTTTCAGGGTGGGCCAGGCCGCTTCACCTACAGTACGGTCCTCCTGGTCAAATCTCGTATTCCTGATCCACGCTTCGCCCAGCAGCAGCAGCTCCGGTCCCCCCCTCCGCCTCCCCCACCGGGCCACACCACCCGCCGATCGCTGGTCTGGGGCGCCGCTGCTGTTGCTGCTTGCTGCTTGCTGCTGCTGCTGCGGGATGGGAAAAGCCCGCCCCAGCTTTTCCGCCCAGCCCGGCTCGGCACTCGCCATCCGTCCCCAGTGGTCATGGCGCAGAAAAGTGCCGCCGCCGCCGTTTTGACCTCTTTCTTCCCTTCTTTTTTAGTTCCGTCTGGTTAATTATCCCGAAGTGAAATGAACCGTGCTAACGCAGATCATTTTATTGTTTTTTATTGTTCTGGGCTTTTCTACCTCCACGCTGTGACGTTTGGGTGTCTACTAACTACTGTACTCTCCAGTAAATCTTTAGTGCGGGGGGGGATGGGGCCGGGCGGCGGTGGTTTGAATGTTTCCAGAACAACATAATGCTTGGCCTAGCCCTGGGCAAAAAAACAACAACCAGAAAAACTCCGCCCCTGGTAAGATTTGTTTCCTCTTTGAGTTTGATGATGGGGCAGGGGATCGGCATTGCAAATCAACAGGCTAGGCGAGAAACACCATTTACCAGGCGGCTGAGGCAAGTGGGGAATCAGAAAAAACAGAGGTTGCATCTCACTGAGAGGGAGAAAAAAACGTCCAGACCAGCCAGGCCTGATGCTGTCTGTCCAGTCAGAACATCTCGACATGGGCAATTTGTTTGACGACATGCGCATGAGCGGGAGAGCTCGTGTCCCAAAACCAACAATTCCCGTGCAGATCCCTCCTCGACATTGGATGCTGGGGGGAGGTGTCATCATCGTCATCATCCTTTTGGTCAAGTTTGTTTAGTCAAGCCCATTCCTCCGCCCCAATGACACAAGATGAACCCATCCCGTCCAGCGAGCCGAGGGGGGCAATCTATCCCAGACAAGTCAGCATCAAGGACAAGGGGAAAAAAAAAGATATTTACGAAGGGGCCCTGCACGGCAGCCCAGCTGCAGGGGCACGCACGCCCCCCCATGCACGGATCATGCCGCAACGGCACTGGGCTGCAGTAGGCCTGATGTCATCTAAGTTAGAGGGAGGCTTGGGCTTGGAGGCTTGGAGAGGGGGGAGGCTCCCCGGCTGTAACGTTTCGTGCTTGTTCCCTAAACCGTCTCTTCCGATGTAACTCTGGGGCTCTGCTTTTTGGTTTTGCTTTGTTTTTGCACCATTGCTACCCGCGCTTGCACGATCGCCGCTCGCGATGCAATCATCGTCCGTGGTGGGTTTTCCGCCCATCTCTCCCCGAGTCGGCTAGCAGCACTACAGCGCAGCCAGATCTGGCAAATCAGCGGCGCTAACCCGCCAGAACGTGAGACTCCCCGAGAGCCCATTTTCCTAAAATAGTAATTCGACAATGTACAGGACATAAGCGGCGTCACTAACACGGGCGCTGGTGGCACGGGGCTCGTTTTTTGGTTTGATATGATGCCATTCGACTCACCATTCTCCCTTTATGCTCATGTGGTGCAGGAAATAAAGCAATAGTACCTCTAGAAAATAAACTTTTTGGGCTGCCTTTTTGTGGTATCCGAAACTCGACTATGTGATTACGTCTACTCCTCCATCTCGTCATCCTCGTCCGCCTCCGCAGCCTCTTTCCTAGCCTGGAACGACGCTGCCCAATCCTTGGCCTTGGCCATGACCTTGTCCTTCGCCTTGGGGTCCATCTTCTCCTCCCACGCGGCCCACCGCCTGAACCATCTCTCTGCCTGCTTGGGCTTGAGGCCCTTCACTCTTGACCGCCGTTCGAAGACGTCTCGCACCGCGATGGGGTCGGCATCGCTGCCGGCAATTCCGATCTCGAGGTCCAGGAGCTGACTCCACAGGTCTCCCTTCTTGGGCCAGGCGGCCAGGAGACCCTCGAACATGGTGCGGCCCCGCTCAGCTTCGCCGTTGGGCGAGCGGAACTCGAGCGCGGCGAAGCGGCTCATCAGGTACTGGCTGTGTCGCTTGTCCAGCTTCTGGGTGGCTCTGGGCAGGAGAGCACGAGCTCGGGCAGGGTCATTGCGAGTAACGTGCAGGAAGTCGGCGTAGTTGATCCAGACATCGGGAGACTTGGCTCCAAACTTCTTGACCATGGTTTCGAACAACTCATCGGCAGCCTGGTGAGTAGTTAGTATCAATGTTCCATAGTGTGTTGTAACGTTGCTTACCTTGAGCTTCTCGGACTGGATGTAGATGCTGGCCAGTCGCTCGTAGACCTTTTGCTCGTCGTTGTACTGGCAGGCCCGCTTGAACACCTCCTCGACCGTCTGCTGGCTGCCGTACGCAACCTCCAAGTTGAGGTACGCAACCCACACGTTGAGCTTCTCGGTTTCCTCTCGGATGTTGATCGACTTGATGGCACGCTCGGCGACCTCGCGGGCCTTTGATAGCTCGCTGACCTGCATCTGGAACGCCATGTAGGCGATCCAGAGCTCCGATGAGTCAGGCTGACCCAGCAGGAGACGCTCGTAGTCGCTCGACGTCTGGGGACCGTGGGCATCAAGGTCGGCAGTCTTGTCCACCTCGATTTCTGTCTTGCTGCGCTTCTTCTTCTTGGACTTTTCGCTGTCCTTTGTCTGCTCCTCTGACTCTGAGTCCGAGTTAGCAAAGGGGTCGGCAGCCCACTCTGACTTCTTGCCAGCGCCGAGACCCTTGGTCTTCTTTGTAGGCCGGTCCTCCATGTCCTCATCCTCTTCATCGTCGTCCTCTTCGTCGTCCTCTTCGTCGTCATAGTCCTCCTCGTCCTCATCAGAGTCGTCCACGTTGTCAGTGCCGAAAATCTCCACACCACCTTCGCCCATCTCCTCATCCTCGTCGCTATCCTCGCCAAGAGCAGCACCCTGTTCAGAATCCGATTCCATATCAGTGTCCTCGTCTTCAAAGAGCGATGGCTTCAAGCCAAATGTGATTCGCCTCTTCTCGGTGTTGATCTCGAGCACCCTTGCCTTGACAGCGTCGCCCTCCTTGTACAATTTCGTAGCATCCTGGACGGGCTTCTCGGCCATCTGTGAGCGATGGCAAAGACCACTGACATTTGCCGAGTTGTCGATGAGAATAAATGCTCCAAACTCCTCCACCTTGCGAACCTTTCCAGTGACAACCTGGCCCTGCTTGATGTCGTTGTATGTAATTGGAGGAGTGTAGTCCTCGTCGACAACGGAAGACTTCAGGCTCAGCTCGACCTGGCGGGTTGCAGTGTCAACAGAGAGGACTCTGCCCTTGACCAGTTGGTCGATCTGGAAATGATCCTTCCACTCCTTCAAGAACCTATCAGACAGGTTGGAGATCTTAACAAGAGCAGTGACCTGACCACCAAGGAGAATAAACAGACCCTTGTCAGAGACATTCTTGACGAAGCCTCGGACGATGTCGCCGGCGCTAACCTGGGACAAATCGGTGATCTCCTTGTCCTTGACAGGCAGGGTCGAGCTCATGATACGAGAAGGTCGGGCTGATAGTCGAATCCTCTTGTTCGCCTGATCGATCTCGACAATTGATACGCGGACAATCTCCTTCTTCTTATAGTTGGTAGTGTTGACCTCATCGTAGTTGTCGGCAAGATCGGGTAGGTGGACAGGGCCAGAAACCGACTCGCTCAGCTTGACGAGAATCTGGCGTTCGTTGACCTTGGTGACGCGGCCAGGAAGGACCATGTTTGGCTTCAGGGCGCTCCAGGTGACGGCCTCGGATGCATTCTCGGAGCGAGCCGAGAGATCCAGGCGGTTGTTGGCGGCATCCACGGCCGTAACTCTTGCTTTCAAAGCCGAGCCAACTGGAAAGTTCGCCTCGAGGTCGTTGAGCTGGGACAGGTCGTCGGAGGCGTCCATAGCCGAGATTCGGCCACGGACTGAGGGTGACAGGCTGACCCAGAGGTACTGGGGTGTGGCGTTGTTGACATAGACGATGTGGTTGTCGCCTACATTGATCTTTTCCAGAGTCAGGGGCTCCAGAGTCTTGGCCCTCAAGTCAGTTGGCTTGGCAGTCAACTCCAGGACGGAATGAAGCGAGCGGTGTGAGAAGGGCAGGAAGCGGTGGTCTTTGGCGTTGTGGACTCCCATGATACGGGCCTTGACGACCTGTTTCTTGTGGAACTTGTCGAGAACATCCTTGGTATCGATGATATCATCCCACGAATCAAAGACTTGTGACATATCAACTCGTCCCTGCACCTGGCTATCAACAAGTTGCACGTTAAGCTGGGTGTCCTTGATGGATGTAATCTTGGCTTCCACGATGCTTCCAAAGGACAAGTCGTCGTTTGGCGCGGTCTTGGCCTTGCTCGACTCGGGCGCCTCTTCGAAATCGGCCGGGGCAACCATGATTCGCTGAAGGTCGGGAATGGTAGATACAATCTTCACCTCGATTGACTGGTACTTGTGCATGCCAAAGTCAGGCTTGGCCTGGACTTCGGCAGGAAGTCGCGACTTTGGCAGCAGAGCGTTAAGGTTACCGGCAAATTGGATGAAGACAGCAGTAGCCGTAATGTTTCGGACAAATCCGGCAACGACCTTGCCATCTTTGGCGTCTTCGAAGCTGGTGAGGAGATTATTTGCCTCAGAGGCCTCAACCAGGCTCGGCTTGTGTGTGAGAATGATTGAACGTCGATTCTCGTTCTTGTCAATGACAACTAGTTTAGAGAGAGTCTGGCCCACAGCAATTCGTTTCAAAGCATACTGGTTCTTCGAAGCCGATTTGTCGGTGAGATGTCCAACGGGAATGATAGCCTTCAGTCCACTTTCAAGTTCCACAAACACCTGGTCTTCCGTTTTTTGAGTGACATTGGCCGAAACCACGTCCCCAAGCTTCAGAGTCTTGAGAGCGTTCTGCTTATCTAATCCAAAGGCGGAGGGATCTTTGCAGGAGACTACGAGTCTGCGAGTCTCAGAGTCAACGTCCAAAACATGGACGCTGACCACTTGACCGATGCGGAAGTGCTCGTTGGGGTCTCGGATATAGGCCTCGCTCATTTCAGAAATTGGCAGGAACCCTCTAAGTGAACCGAAGAACTGGATGAAAGCGCCGCCAGGCTGGATCTTAATAATGGTACCAGGAACCTGCAAACCAACGCTAGCTTCCTCAAAAGTCTTGATGACGGGGGCTTCTGAGTTGACCAGGGTCTTCTTGAGAGTAAGGCGCATCTGCTTCTTAGCCAGGTTGATAGAGAGAACGCGAGCCTTGACCTTCATGCCACTTCGGAACTTCTTCTCGGGGTTCTGGAGGCGGACATCAGATAGATGCAGCTCAGGGACGAACCCCGTAATTCCTTCTGAGACCTTGAGAATCAATCCGCTGACACCCTCCTCTCCGACCATGACCTTTTCAATCTCACAAGTGACAACGGCACCGAGAGGCACATCTTCGAGGCGCAGATACTGCTGTTCCAGGACCGTCTTCTCGAAAGAAAGCTGGAAAAGACCATCCACCTCGTTATATCCAATGACACGGCCCTTGTGCTCAGAACCAGTCTTGTAAGGGCCGCTCGTCTCGTACAGCGCATCGACCTTTCCATCCTTAACTCGAGAAATATGAACAAAACCACTCAGGCCAGGAATGCCAATGTCGACAAACAGACCGATCTCAGCTTCGACGTGGCGGACAGTACACTTCTCAACAGGGGATGAAATGGGAAGCACCTGGGTAGGTAGCTTCTTGGAGTCGGTGGACTTGGATGGGCGCTTCTGCTCCAGGGAGGTAATGTGAGGGAGGAGAGAGATTCCCAGCTTGGGCTCCTTTGCAGCAGGGAAGTTGCAAATGATTCTGGCCTTGACACGGGAGCCAATCTTGTACGTCGACTCGAGACTCACGCCAGCAGGGCCGACACCGGAATGAATTAAGTCGGCAGTGACATCGAGATGACCCATCACCTTTCCAGCAAATCCGCGGCGGTCGGTGTTGGAGACAAGAACATCAGCAATGGTACCAGGAAGGTAAGAGTTGATGGTCGTCGCGTCGGCGGGCACGGCCTTGGGGTTGCCGAGCTTCTTCTGCTGCAGAGAGAGCTGAGCAATCTTGCCATTGGCGCCCTTGCTGAGGACATGGCAGAGGAAGACAGCTCCAGGCTGGAGTCTCTCTTCGCCAAAGGTAGAGTCGACCTCGTTCTTGGCAAGGAAAGCATTCAGCCCAGAGATTCCAAGGTCCATGACATAACCTCGGTCCTCGACGCTGGAAACAGCCGCCATAACGGTGGTGTTGGTGATCACATCGTCCTTGTCCAATCCCGTGTTGGCCTCGGTAGGTCGCAGAGAGAGCTCGATTCGTCGCTGCTTCTTGCCGGTGGCGGTTTCATCCATGGTGGAGATGACATAGACTCGGAGATATTGACCAATGGCAAAAATAGAGTTGAGGTCGATTCCATCCTCGTCTGAAGAATCTTCATCATCATCCTCACCCTCCTTTTCGGCGGCATCCTTTTGCAGACGCTCGGTGAGCTGCTCGGATACTGCTACAATTGATACATGACCGGTCAGGTTGTTGGGGAGGGCGACTTCGATGTCGAGGTTGTTGATTCGCGAAACCTGTCCGAGGACGAGAGAGCCCTTGACTAGTTTCTTCACCCAAGGTCAGCAAAAGCACATGAGGTCGCTGAGCGCAAAATTCTTACCTTGAAACTTAAGCTCTCAACCTTGACGTTGTCTTCAGCTTCGGCGGTAGGCTTTTCGCCCTTCTTGTTACCTTTTAGTGCCGTCTTCCGCTTCTTCTTCGTAACCGCCTTGCCGCCGGTGTTGAATTCCTCGTCGCGCAGAGCGTCGGCCTTGGCTTCGAGGTTGATCTGCTTTTGTTCGAGGGGCGTAAGGACACTTCCACCTCCTCGGGGGAACATTGGCTCCTCCTCCTTCAAGAGCGACGTGACGGGTCCCTTTTCAGCTGGCTCCGATGTCTTCTTGGGCTTGGGGGACGACTTGGCCGCGGATTTCGCGTCCTTGTTAGCGCCATCTTTTTTTGAGGGTCTGGCCTCCTTTGTGTTCTTCGCAGACTTGGCAGGAGGATTGCCCCCGGGGGCATCCTTTCGTTTGAGGTTGCTCATTGCCAAAGATGCTGGCGCAACAGGATCTGCTGCGTCGCTTTGGAGAGTGGGATTGCACCTAGAAAATCATGGCTCGAATTTTTTTTCCACGGCGGGACGGCGATAAGCCGATAAGGATAAGGATAAGACAGGACGATAAGCGCACTGACCCATTGGCGACAAGAGTCTGCACGCAGCACACGACACAAGGATCTGGTATTACCGCTCGATGAGAAGAGGTAGCATAAAATAAAGAATAACAATGTATAAAAGAGAATATATGCTATCTGGTACATTTAAAGCAGAATTCAATGTTGTCCTGTCTTCTCTTTTTTTCCTGTTGGGTTTGATCTTTCTCATGCAGCTCTGTCATTGATGCTAACGTGTGTCATGTCTACTTTCACCCGCGTGACTGGGCAACTCACTAAGCACGCGTGCTCAGTGGGCCTTGGGTTAGCAACAGCCGGTGGAGAACGTGGCAGAATGGGTGGCACAGAGGTTTTCCCGGCTCCGAGACATGCTGCCACCATTCACCGCTCTGACTGGTGGATGGCGACACGGTGAGCCCCCTGTACACGGTCATGACGGAGCCCAGCCGTCCCTTGTTGGTGGGCTAGGCCGGATGTGGAATTTGAAGGGGCGAGGGGCCTGCTGATAAGGCAACCCCTACGGCTCTCGTCCGTACTTGGGCCAAGACAAACCACTAACACATGAACTCGATCCATTAACCATTCATGACGAGAGGGCGCTAGACCATCGTGTCAACTACCCCACGTCCATGGCTGCTGCCTTCTCTTCTCTTTTTTCGTGATGCTTCCCCGAAGCAGGGCATGCCCAACCCCGGCGGAAGCACAGCACGTTAACGTTCAAACGGTCTCAACCGTTAGCCATCCGACGTCACCAGCCCAGGCTTCCGCTTCCGCAGCCTCGGCGCGGGCGAGCATCGCTCAGCAAATGCCTCCTAGCCGACGCGCAACCGGCACAACCGCGACATTGAAGGAACAAGACAAACAGCAAAAGGTCTGTTATCCACTCTTCCTGCTGATTTTATTATTTCCTCTCGCTGACCCAGCACTCTGTCATAGGTCCGAAAAGCCCAGAGCTGGTACGGTGCCTTACCAGCACCACCCAAGGCTGCAGCCTCCACATCAGTCGCGAAAGAACACATCCTCGGCGGGACGGTCCGAACAAGAAAGACACCAGATTTGAGTCGATTTGATCATAAGAAGGCAGACGACGCGACCAGCATATACAGTACAGCGGGTACTCTACGGGGGCTTCCCAAGATTTCAGAGCCCGTGGCCGACGAGGTAGCAGCAAAGGAAGATACTCCTCAAATGAAACCCCCAACCCCCGAGCCCGAGACAACTCCATCCGATGATCTTAAACCCCAACATGACGATACCAAACCGAGCGCCGAGGCGCCTCCTTCCGAAGCACCTCCTCCAGAGGTCCCTACCCCCGTGACTACTCCAACACAACCGCCAACATCGGGTGGTTGGTTTGGCTGGTTGTCGAGGGCTCCGACCACAGGAGCACAACCTACGACTATACCAGAGACACCCGAAGTGGCCGAAGAAACACAAAGCGCCCCGAAGGAAGTGGCAGAGGAGACCGAACCCCCTCAACCAACCACCCCTACAAACCCCGAACCGCCAAAAATTGCTTCACCAGACGTCACTCCATCAGACGCCGCGTCACCAGAACAACCCGTCAGTCCATCTCTTTCCAAAAGTGCTCCCACAACGTCCTGGTTTGGCTTTTGGAACTCCTCCCCAAACCAAGCCACCAAGAAGAGCCAATCGCCCAACGTCGAAACGGAGCCAGCGCCAACTTTAACGCCAAAATCCACACCAGAGCCCACCCCAACAACACAAGCGCCGGAACCAGCGCCAGAAGCTGCGCCAGAACCAGTTTCGAAAGATGTGACAACGGCAGATACGCCACCATCAACTCCCCCAAAGCCAGAGCCTGCCCCCCGGTCAGGCTCGACTTGGGCTTTTTGGTCTCGAGACTCACCCAAAGTAAAGGGCAAGGCAGTTACTCCCGAAACTGGGGAAATTGCAGTCATAGGCGAAGGATCTGAAGATAATCCCAAGCCTGCAGAAGAGTCTGAGATATCGCAGTCTCCAACAAAGGGACCAAAGGAAGGTGCCAAGCCAAAGGACATTCAGACAGGAGGCAAGTCAGGATGGCGCAGGAGCAAACGTCTTCGCCCCAAGTCCATGGATCTTGACTCCGTATCATCATCACCATCTAGCGTATCCGCGTCGACAATTACGGGGCCCCCAGCAAACGACATGGCTCAATCACCTCCAAACGCGATTCCTGCAAGACTTGTTGATTCTTCGAGTCGATCCATTGCCGAATCTGAGACAGCAACCAAGCTCTCCAACAACCTCTTGCTCCCCTCGTTCACTAGCACCTACCAGATGAAGGAGAATCCGTCAATCCTCAAACAAATCACAAGGGTGCTGCTCCGAGCTAAGCAACCCCCGGTCCACCATGCACTCCGCCTCAGAGATCCGCCCAAGATCCGCAAAGCAATTGCCATTGGTATCCACGGCCTCTTCCCCGCAAGCTATCTGCGGCCTATGATTGGCCAACCAACTGGAACTTCTCTTCGTTTCGCCACCCTCTGCGCAGAAGCCATCCGCAGGTGGGCTGAAGACCATGGGTGCGACGACTGCGAGATTGAGAAGGTGGCCCTCGAGGGTGAGGGCAAGATCAAAGACCGGGTGGAAAATCTTTGGAAGCTCATGCTGAATTGGATTGATCAAATCCGAAGTGCTGACCTCGTCCTCATTGCATGCCACTCTCAGGGCGTGCCCGTGAGTGTCATGCTTCTGGAGAAGCTTATTGATCTTGGCATCATCACCGATGCCAAGATAGGAGTCTGTGCAATGGCTGGTGTTTCGCTGGGGCCTTTCCCAGATATCAAGTCGAGTCTTTTGATGGGTTCGGCAGCCGAGCTTTGGGATTTTGGAAACCCAGATAGTGCAAATTCGAAACGGTTCGAAGCATCGCTCAAGCATGTGCTCGACCACGGAGCCCGCATCACTTTTATTGGGAGCATTGATGACCAGTTGGTGCCTATGGAGGTAAGACATTTTCGGTCTCATTTTTTGAACAAAGCGCTAACATGAATAAGTCGGCCATCTACTCACCCGCCAACCATGCCAACATATATCGCGCCGTCTTCATTGACGGCCGCGTGCACGCTCCCGACTTCATCGCTCACCTGGTGGGGTTTGCTCTCAAGCTGCGTAATCTAGGAGTCTCAGATCACGGCCTGATTCGTGAGCTCTCTGCCCCGCTTGCTGGCTCACTATACTCTGGTGCTGGACACTCTCGTCTTTACTACGACGATGCTGTCTATGATCTCGCAATTTCGCACACCCTCGAAACTACCCACGTACAACCGCCTCACCCTTGCGAGATCGCGTCGCGTCAAGCACCAGCTGGCCCTTCAAACCCCTATGTACTGCCTTGGATCATGAGGGGCCTACTCGAGGAGGACTTTGTAAAGACGGAGCTAAGCGCAGAAGCAGACGAGCTGCTTCGCCAGTTCGATAATTGGAAACCCACCAACAAAGCCTTGAAGGACGTCAAATATCGGCTTGAGGCCGTCCGCTCAAGATTGTAACATCATTATTATGAATTCACGGAAATTACCAGATTAGAATTATATACGGCTAGCGCGCATTCATCATTCGGGATCACGGAGCAAGGAAAGGAAAGGTCAACTGGCGCATTACATGCCTGTACAGGTAGAACATCAAGATACCAGTCAAAGCAAGAATGGTAAACGGCTGGAGTTTTGGATACATGAATACTTGAGATACATTACTATCAAGATAAATTTAGGGTTTATTTAGGCGCATCATCATATTTTCAGATTTCAACCATAACCATAGTCAGGGGCAGAAACTCAAAAAGTTCACCACCGTTGACACTATTCCCTTAGGCAAAGCTTGTGTCTGCCACTTCGAACCGTCTGTTTTAGTGTACATACATCTTTTATAGGTTTAGTTCGCCGATTTACACAACGTTTTCCCAGATCCCTCCCCGCCCCCTGTTTTCGGCGGGAGGCTAGATGTTACAGTTCCACTGTTACAGTCAACCCCGTCATTCCGTCGTGGCGGTTGAACCCCCCTAGAATCTTCTAGCGCGCTGTGATCGCCTTCTACATCGTGGCCGTCAAGTCATCCCATCCGATATACGTTGTACACACAAAAAAAGGGGCTATATATAATACAACATTCCTCCTCATCGTCAATTCATATTTCTCACGGCATTGAGTGGCGTGGTAGGTCGCGAGGTCTTCTATATCCCCGCTATTAAAGGGGCATCGCGACTCTTCGCGGAGGCATGATGCTATGCTGTTGAATCGTGCTAGCGCCTGGTGCCGACAAGCAAGCAAATCTTGCGATCTAGCTTTACGAGCGGCCGCCGAGCTTCCAGCTCTCGATTCGGTCCTGGATCTGGTCCCAGGACATGGTGTGGTTGCTCACGCCGTAGGCCTGAGCCTCCTGCAGCACAACGGTGGGAGCACCGCTGCCCTGGCCGGGGTTCTTGACCTTGCCGCCGACGACCATGCTGGCCACACGACGCAAGTCCTTGACGGTCACGGCGTTGATCTTGTCGCACATGACCTGGACAGGAATCTTGCGGCCGTGAACCTGGATGGAGCGGCCAAGATCCTCGAGCTCAACCATGCGGCTCTCCAAGTTCATCAGCAGGCTGGAACGGAGCTGGTTCTTAGCACGGGAGACTTCTTGCTCCTGCAAGCTGGAGAATCCAGTCTCAAGAGTCAGGGCTCGGAGCTCTTGGCAGATGACGTCAATCATGGCCGAGGTGCGTCCGGGCAGGCATGAGGCAGAGATTCCGAAGAGGCCGGAGTCGGTGTAAGAGTGGTTGAAGGCAACGCAGGACTCTACCCAGCCGTACTGGTTCAGGACGTTGGTGTAGAGGCGAGAGTACATGCCCTTGCCAGGGCCACCAGCGGAGAAAGAACCGCCACCACCGAGAAGGGTCTGAAGGGTGGCGAGGGCGTAAATGTCATCAGAAGCAACAGGCAGACCCTCAAAGGCAACGTGGATGTGAGTAAAAGTAGGGAGGCCGCTGAGCGAAGGCGGTTGAGCAGGCAAGGAGAGGAAACCGCCAGTGTAGTGAGCGGGTCGCAGAAGGTCGAGTTGAGAGGGGGGAGTGTCGAGAGCAGCGGCATTCTTGGCCGCAGAGGTGGAGATGTTCTTGAGGAAGGGAATCTTGGAGAGAAGGTTGGGGGAAGACGCGGACGAGGAAGAAGTTGAGAGAGTCGATCTGCTGGATTCGGCCTCTGAGAGCTCACTGTCGCTAGTCTCAGAGCCGGTCTGAGATACAGGCTCAGTCTGGGCCATATCACCAAAGTACTTCTTGGTCAACTCCACAGCAACATTGTGCTCAACACCGGCAAATGCCACAACAATGCGCTCTGGGCGGTAAAACAGATCCCGGTACATCTGAACGGTGTCGCGGTTGATGCTTCCCAATCGCTCCTCCGGGCACAGCAGTGGGTTTCCGAGGGTGTTGTCCTTGAAAGCAGCTGTGTGCACGAGCTCCGGCAGGATGAGCTCGGGCTTGCTCCAAATCTCACGAATTTCATAGCGGGCCGTCTCAATCTGGTCGGCAACCTCTTCGTCGGTGATTCGGGGCTCGCGGATCGTCTCAGCGAGCAGCTCGATGGTCTCGGGCACGGCGTTGTTGAAGGTGGCAGCCTGGTACATCATGGACTCTCGGGAGCTGGCGCACTGGATGTTGCCGCCGAGGGCCTCGACTCTCTCGAGCATTTCGTCGGCTGTGTGTTTGGGGGTGGACTTGAAGGCGAGGCGGTCCATGATGTGGGAGACCCCGCGGAGGGACTCGTTTTCGAAGCGGGAACCGCCCTCAACGTAGACGCCGACGCCAGCAAAGGAGCCGGGCAGAGCGTCAGAGGCGACCCGGAGACCGTTTGGGAGAGTGGTGACATTGTCGAGCTTCTCGGTGTTGACCTGTCCTCAACCGTTAACATCCTCGTTGTAAATCGGCTTGAAAAAGCGCTTACCTGGGCCATGGAGCGGCGGGTGGACAGCGAAAAGCCAGCAGTCTGGCCCCAGAGCCGCGAGCCCGGGGCCCGCACCCGCGAGGGCACTCGTGCACTAAGTTGTCGCAACATTGCCGGATAAGTGGAAGACGGCCCTACAGCAATGCGACACACGATGCAATGCAATGCCTGCGTGCCTTTGCGGTTTCTCAAGTTTGCGACCGGGATCCGTAGAAAATTGGCCACTCCCCGGACCAAAGCACCCTGCGTTATCGGTTTCGGCGATAGGCCGGATCATCTCGGTGCCGGGGTTTTCAGTTAGTGGGCGATGATGACATAATGCCTCGTCCACTGAGGCGACTGTGGGGATGACAGTGCGGACGAGTTGAATGGCTATCGACCAATAATGGCTCAAGAGATAATAATAATACGGGTACTGGTAGTATTTAACTTCTCTGATCTTACTATGCACTTGTCCGGGAAAATATTGACTGTGAACTCCAGTGCCATTGATCATGTCTTTTATTTCGTGCAAAGCATCTCTAGCAGGTAAAAGATGACAAGACCTCCAAGCAAAAGATGCGGTTAGAGAAAGCTTGACACACTCGAGCTGATTGCATTTCTTCCATCAAGGGTTTCGCAGATTTTGCACGGTACCACCAAGCAAGGCTCACAGGGATGTAAAGGTTACACCAACAATTATAATTTGGCCACATGAGCTTATACTAATCATCTTCTAAAATAAATATAAACTAAATCATAAATATAAAATAAACAATAAGTGTCAACTAAATAATAAGCATAAACCAGACAATAAATTAATTATTTATTGTTTTATTGATAGCTGCGCATTCAAGTGGCAACTACCCTATAGCTGACTTGAGGTATAGGCTGTTAACCAGTCTCGTCAATTTTCATTTCCACCCTTTGCACTGGGAGATGTACCATATCTGTGATTATTTGTTCAGGCTTGAAAAAAAAATTAATCAATTAACTAATTAATAGCGCTTCTGTTATTCAATCGCTAGTACTGCCCGCCAATATTTCTGCCCCAAGTTCGTAGTTGCACATCATTGCCTTGTCCCCCCGAAGCTTTAAAGTCAAGGATGTCAACCGTTGTGTTAAGGAACCCCTCGAAAGTGAATGGCTGCATCATAGTGCCCATAGTCTCCTCTGGATTCCTCAACTCGTCGCAAGAGTACAGCAATGCGCGAAGCTCCAAGCCTTTCAGCCTTCCAGAAAGACCCAAACGAATGCTGCCTAGGACCTCGGCGTAGTCTTCTGTGTTGTTAACCCATCGGTGAATGACTAGGCATCTTAGCGTCTCCGGAAATTCGAAGACCGAATGTTCGCCAACCACACGGATGCGCAACTCTAGCTTCTCTAGCTTGGCCAGCCATGCAAACGAGCAAAGGTCGCTGGTAAAATCACAGTGGCCGAGTCTTAGCAGCTTCAGGGTGTCCATTCGGCCGAGCAGCTGATCGATAATATCGGAGGCATTGATAGCAGGGCCCTCAGTGCTGAAATCGCAAAAGCTAAAGCTCTCCAGTTGTGGCATTGAATTTGCTAGTGTTCGAATGATTAGAGCACTAAATGGTTTGGTATCACATGAATTAATCATGCAAAGGTCTCTAACATTGAGTATAGCCCCAGAAATGGAACCGCAGACTGAATTGTAGTTGGATAAATTCAGCCTTAAAAGATAAGGTCTGTTAGCCAAAAAAGTTGATATGATCCTGGAGTCGAGAATTCCATCCTCTTTCATGTGATGTAAACTCAGTTCCTTGAGCTTTGGCAGGATTGTTGTATCTTTTGGAATCGAGCCTTGACCGAGGTGGAGCTTAAGCTCCTCGATCTCGCTGGCACACTCGAGTAACCGGGAACAGATGAAGTTATACTCGAGAGGCATATGCTTTAGTTCCATGAAGTGTCCATGCGGATCGGCGGGGTTCGGGACGAATCCGCAGTGATTCAGATTGATAAGAGAGAGGCTCTTGATCTTTTGTGCGAGAGGATTTCCCCAAGCAGCCTCAAGAAGAAGCATGACGTCATAAATGGTACATGATATATTGCTTTTCGGACGTTCGCAAAAGAAGTGAAAGAGGATAGGCTGTGCGACATGCCTCATGGATTTTGATGTGAGGCAGATGTTTCTCAGGGGTTCGGATCCGATACAACGCGAAGACAAGGGTGAGGGCGATGGCGATGACGTTGACGCTGACGTTGACGATGACGAGGGCGAAAGCAAGCGTGGTATACAAATATTTGGTGGTTGAAACCAACCCTCGGCACAGTGGTCGCAGAGAAACTCGCAAATTTCGGCTTTGAGTTCGAGGGGAAGCGCTGAAAACAAGTCGTTGGGTCTCGCCATGATGCGGAGGTTGGATGATGGATGATGAAGAACAATTTGGAGAGAAGTAGGTTGGTACGCGGAAGTAATTTGCAGTGCATCGATGCCAGGCACCGGAAGGTGGGTGGCCCTTGCCATGCAGGATACCAAACCTCCCACAACTGTACGAGAAAGAATGCTCGCATTTGCTTGATTCCTCGTTGAGCTACTGCTTATTTAACCAAGGCTTATTTAACTAGGCATAAACAATCCTAAAAGAATACTTGATGATCATAATACTAACTTAATAAAAGACTAAGTATATGTAATATTAAATAATCAACTTATTTATGTAGAGTTAAAAAATAAGCCGTCGGTTCAAGTAGGCATTACCAAGAGCACGCACGCCCAGGCCACAAGGGAGCCAACAGGCATATAAAATCAGCACTTGGGTTGATTTGGCCGGCATATCTTCTTCTATATAATTTTATATCTATTCAATTTGTTGAGGCTTGTCTACTTGCTGGTGACTTTGTCAATTGAGATGTGTCCCCGCGCACTGGGTCTTTCGGATGAGTCCCGTGTTGGATTAAGATCCTACTGGAGAATGGTAGGACGTCCAATCAGGGGCACAATTACGAGCATATATGTACAGTATCTAACTTGCGATTTGACCGATAACCTGTCTAGTGGGGATTGCCATCTATCCTTGGTCTCAGGTATCTCCGGGTTTGGCCACCTCATTCTGGAACCCTGATGCATAAACTGGGATGGCCGCGCCGTCCACCCGTGAAAAAGAGCATGATTTATAAGATATCGGATGATTATATATATTGGAATTATAAATGCAATACGAAATTGGTTTGAAAGCCAACATCGTCGCGCAACCGACTGAACGATTGCGCCGAAGGCCGAGATGGAGGCGCTGAACGCCCCGTCCGGTGGGGCCGTACAACTGCCTAAAAGGGTAGGAGTAGGTCTTGGCAACCGGGCCTTGGACAACTTCAGTTGACGTGCGCCGTTCTCAGTTGGAGGATATAAGAGTCTCTGAAGTCCGGGAAATCCAAAGGGACATCAATTCAATCAGAAACCAACATAAAAAGACTTGAACCTTCCACGTCCTCAATTAATTGCAATCCGTTCTCACTATTTTGTGATCAAACCAAACTCAACAATCATGTCAACCGCAAAATCGCCTCTTATTAACCTGATTCTCGGAACAGGAAACGCAAGTCTTCCAGTCCATCACATAAACCTTGAGAAATGCCTTTAGATGCACTATTTTCTAACACATAGACATGAATAGATCGGAGACATGTCAATTGACACCATGGCCCGTTTCGACAAGCCCGACGATGTCGAGGACTTCTTCAATGCCTTTGCCAAGCGGGGCTACTATCAAATCGACACCGCGCGCATGTACTCCCCCCACGCGCCTGGAAGCTCCGAGCCCAGGGTCGGAGCTGCCGCAGGCTCGAGGTTTTTAATTGATACCAAGGTCGACTCGCGAGAACCGGGAAGCCACGCCAAAGCCAACGTCCTGAAGGAGATCGACCTCTCGCTCGAGGCATTGAAGATCGACCAGATCAACATCGAATACCTGCATATGCCAGACCGCGCCACCAAGTTTGAAGAGGCCTGTGAGGCGATGGACCAAGCCCACCGGGAGGGCAAGATCAAGCACTGGGGCATTTCCAACTACACGGCCCAGGAGGTACAGAGGATTGTGGACATTTGCGAGGAACACGGATACGTCAAGCCCAGCGTTTACCAGGGAAATTACAATCCCGTCGTGAGGAGCGGCGAAAAAGACCTCTTTCCTATTCTGCGCAAGTACGGGATTGCGTTTTACGCATACAGCCCTGCCGCAGCTGGCTTCTTCGCCGGCAACCACAAGAATCTACAGGCGGGAGGACGCTTCGATACATCTGTATGTGCAATCCCCTTTCCTTTATTGCTAAAGTTTTCATTGCATTTTGCTTACCACGGAACTATTTTTTGGGCCGATTGCAGCATTACCTGGGCCGCCTTTACGCGGGGCTCTACTTGAAGCCATCCATCATCGCCGCCACTGACAAGGCTCTGGCCGTCGCAGCCGAGCACGGGATCGGCGGCCACGCCGCGGCGCTTCGGTGGACGGCACACCACAGCCAGCTTAATAAGGAGCACGGCGACGCTGTGATCCTGGGGGCGTCCAGCGTGGCGCAGCTGGAGTCGAACATTGACATGGTCGAGGACGGCCCGCTGCCCGATGATGTCGTTGCCGCCATGGAAGCCCTCCACGCGGAAATCGGCGACGGCCAGATCGCGTACCATATGTGAGGGATGGAGGTGCGACTAGGATTTAGACTAGGCCGTATAGAGTAGGAGTACTTCTTGGCATAGATGGTGGGCTTGGGCTTAGTTAGCTGCTCAGAACCAATAATATTCTCGACTTTAACGCCATCGACCCGCTGACAAATGGTGGACCCCAGCCTGTGATCTCACCACGATAACTACATAAAAACGGCCCGGGGCAGTTTTACAAACCCCTGCGGGCATCAGTAGAAGTTCTTTTCCCTCCTTATCAATAAGTACCAAAGTCCCTTTTTTTGTCTTTCTCCGGAAAGATGGAATTCATCACGATTGTGCACCCGTCCGAAGGCACATCCGCCAAATTGAAGCGACGAGCCTATGCCCATGCAGCCCGCGTCACGCATGCCCGAGCCAGGAGGCGTCAAGTGACTGAGCACCTGAGCGAAAAGGGCATAGCCGTCCAAGAAACTTCCGAAGCCCAGGTGTTGGACCGCCCGTCCCCGTATCGAACCCAGATGGTCATTCGTCGCCAGCAACACAACCAGGCCTTGGCGTGCCAGGGTGCTGGAACGTTGTTACCTCCTCCCGTTTCTGGCTCATTTGCACAAGAGCCCTTTGCAGGGTTTCTAAGGTCACTGACGCCAAGAGAGCGATTCATGTTTAATTATTGTGAGTTTTGGACAATCCTTTGATTTGCTTCTTTTTTTGGTTCGTCCAATTAGAATTTGGAATAAGTGTACTTCCATCCATGTGGTCATCGCTCGTTTTCGGCCGTATTTTGCAGATGTCAACTAACACCGGACGATCAAGACGTGGACGTTGTTTTCCCTCACTTGGACGAACACTGCCCGCTCATGCAGGATCTCAGCTTGTACCACGAGTACATGAGGAGAAACTGGGTACTCGCCTCCTCAAACGACGTCGACTTCCTGCGGGGCTTCCTGCTCGCCGCGTGCCGCCATTTGTCCCTGGTCGGGCTGTCCGAGGAGTACGCGCAGCTCGCCATCGAGTACAAGCTGAACCACATACACATCGTCCGCGCGGCGATTGCGACGGAAAACCCGAAGCTGGGCCGGATAGCCGTCACGAGGGCCTTGGTCCTGGCGTTTGACGAGGTGAGTTCAAGGCCTCCACCACCACATCTGGGAATGCAGAACTGCGAGGGAAAAAAAAAAAGGAAATGACTGACACAGGTGGCCAGATTATGCTGGGCGATATCCCCATGGCATCAAAGCATGTAAATGGGGCCCTTCACATCGTCAACAAGGCGGGTGGGCCCGACGCTCTGGGCCTGAGCGACTTCATCAAGTATATACTGGACAGCTGCATCCGCGGCAAACGGCTTTTAGACTGGGAGCCGGTTGTCCAATGCGGCGACAAGTTTATGAAACCGGACCTGATCACGGCTTAAAAGTCTTTGTATTTCTGCTACACCCAGTTTGCTTGTTGATTCCTTTCCATGTACAATAATCAGCCTTATCGAGCGAGCATAGAGGCGTTGGAGTCACTCTGGAACCCCTTTGGGTTCTGATTAATCTGATCATTTTCATGACGGTTGTAGATGATTTGCCTTGTTTTTATTATGTCGCATGATACTTGGAGCAGCGTCATCAAAGTCCAGTGGCCATGTTGAAACAAGTGGATTTGCCCAGTTGGTTTAGAATCAAGAAATAAAACGCCGCTAGATTAATGTAGGAGCACGTGCTCAATACACTATTTTTAAACAATATGGGATATTCTTTTTCTAAATATATCAGACTAACAGTCAGGATTAAGGCTCTTGTTGAAACTAATTAATCACCAAATAATAATGCACTTGCCCAGGGCTTTTCATTTATTCATTCATGTTCATGTTCACATTGACTTACTTTACTTTTCATCAACGTATCGTCAACTAAACCAATACTCAATTCAACGGAGGTAATGTATCCCCTCTCCTGTCCCGTGAGCGGGAAGACCGGCATGAGCGAGCTGGAGTTGCTTGAACGGCCAACCCGCTACGAGGGCTTTCAGCATCGGCGATGATGCAAAAAGTCCGTCACAGAGACCATAGTTTTTTTTTGGTTTCCACGGGATTTTCATGTCTTCAGCAGTCTGCGTGTGTTCCTCATGACTGATCTGCCATGATTGATTGGCATGGCCCACAACAGAGGATTGAGGCCAGCCAGCAGCATTCACCCCCTCCCCAATCCAAGGGATTGGCCAATAAGAAGGCAAAAGTACTTGCAGGAAAAGACACTCTAGCTTGCAGATGTCCAATGCCTGCGTTTCTTTTTGCTCCTCACTGCGGATCACTGTTTGAGACGACCGAGGTATAAAAAAAAAGAGAGAGGGGGGGAGTCAATTACTTCATCGTTCAAAAACCCCCACAATTTGTCAATTTCGGTGTAGTACAACGCCGAGCATCTTTCTTTCGCTTGTTACCTTTTTTTAATGGAATGTGCCACAAACAAAGGCCCCTCCTCCCCTTCCCCCTTCCCCTTCCCCTTTTCAATCGTCCTTGACGCTCAGCTGGGATCGGTAGGGGGTCGTCTCTCTCTCCCTCTCTCTCTCTCTATCATCGAAACGCAATGATTGCTAAATCTTTGGGAAATGACGTCACGGCCGCTCGCTCGCTTCCAAAGTTCCCGCTTCTTGCGTAATGACGGGGGCCCCAAGCGCGATGCCGAAGTAGAAATTGCTGAACGCTACTGGCAGGGAGAGCTGCCCCAGAAAAAAAGAAGGAAAAAAAAAAGAGGAGCATGAAAAATCTCCGAGACAGTAGAGAAAAAGTGCCCGGAATGATGTCATGCCAGGCCCCCCCTAGCAGTCCCCTTTTTCCCTACACGAACAACCCAACCATCACATTGAGATAGCGTTCTCAGAGTAAGCAATGCTACTTGTGTGAACCACAGGAGGGGTGTGGTTTTATCCCGTATCCCACAGAGACCAATGTTCGAAAACTGGTGGGAAATGTCCATCCATCCTGAGGTTGGAGTGCCAAGCCTACATCGATCGACACAGGTAAGCCGATCCCTCGTATCACGAAAACTCGGGGCACAACAGAGGCGTGGTAGAATAAATGATATTTGTATGTGTGTTATGTGTAATCCATCTCATTATCCACCTTCCCAAGTTTCACAGCTTGCATAAAAACCAATAGTCACCATGTGATATGCCAGGTCGTCGTCCATCTACCATTCCCACTCACACAAACCCAAACAAAATATTCCAGGGCAGTCTGCCGTTTACTACAAGATCGCTATACCGCCAAGCCGCCTTCCACTTGCTCTTCCCGACAGTAGATGATAAAAAAAGGATAAAAAACATCAAAAGAGCCGTCCATTTCCCAAAGCAAATTCTCCAGTGTCCTCGTCCCGTGCCGTGTACTTCATATGTGAACCAGGTCTTAGGAGGGAAACAAATGATGATGAAATGAGACGACAAAAAAAACTCCCCCAACGCCTGTGCTTTGCATGATCTGTGTGAAGTGACTCCCGTGGGCAGGAAGAGCAAAATCAAGGGGCGCCGTCGCCATGAGTGCCAGAAAAGAATAGATCCGCCCGTGTGCGCCGCCGAGTCAGGAATTACACTGGTGTCAACGTCGGTGTGAACTGGTCTATGCAAAAAACAAATAGGTGCAAAAGCATTCTCAGCATCTCCTCGCGCCCCATGCCTATCGGGAGCTTGAGTCGTCGCTGGGGAGGGTTCCGTTGACATCCATCCCTGCGGCCGCGTCGAGGTTCTGCATCTCGGCCGTCGATGCGTCGCCGCCGCGTCCGGCACTGCCGTCAAAGACCCAGGGACCGGCATTGTTCCTCGGTGTGATGGGCCCTTCTGTGCCGTTCAGGCCAGGCGGCGATGGCGTGCGGCTGTTTTGAATCTGTCGTCCGGCGCCCGAGGCGGCATTGTTGATCGGCAGGGGGGAGACAACGGTGTGCGATAGGTTTGCCGGCTGGGGGCTCTCTGGTGTGATATTGACCGTCACGTCCATGGGATCGACGTCGTGCACGTCGGATTGATCTTGCTCTGGTGGTGGTGTGCTGGGTTCGGCTGCCGTAACAGGTGCTGCGGAGACTGACTCGGTCTCGGCTGGGGCCGCAGACTCAGCTCCGGAATCCGCGCTGGCTTCCGCCTCAGCCCTCTCCTCATTCTTGAGTTGTTGCCATTCCTCGGCGAGCTCGTCCACGTCCGCTTCGAGATCGGCGCCGGCGCGGCAGTTGGGGCAGATGAAAATGGGGTATTGTGGTGACATCAGCAGCGATCTGACGCACTTGAAGTGCCAGGTATGCGAGCAAGGTGCCACAAACAAGGATTGGCACGGCTATGTCATGTCAGCAAGAATTAAAATAGAATCCCCGCCAGATATGGCGGGTGCACGTCAAGGGACTTACGGCAATGGAACTCAGGCATATCGAGCAATCCTGAGAGCTGACGCTTGCGGCTCCGCTGGTGGCCATGGTCTGGAGGCGCTTGTGTGCAGCCATGCTGTTGGGGTAAAAAAAAAAAGTCAGCCATACTCTCCCAGAAATGTCGTGATGACACGGTGAGGGGAGGGGAACCAAAAAGATACGTACTTGAAGGTGTTCAGCTTGTTCTGCCATCCCCTGTTGAGTTCTAGACGCATCTTAACGCAGCGGAAAATCATCTCCTCGCCACCCTTGAAGTCGATGCCCAGTTGGACAATGTCGCCGTCGTTGACGGGGAAGGCCTTGCTCTCCTGGGAGGGCGGGCTCAGGCGGATGTGGTTGAGAAAGGTGCCGGACGAGCTCTTGACGTCCTTGATGTACCACTTGCCGTCCTCGTACCAGAACTCGCAGTGGCGACGACTGACGACCTTGCTCTTGAAGCCGACGGGGGCGGCGGAGGGCTGGTTGCCGGGCAGGTTGGCCATGGAGTGGCTGTCGCGCTCGGAGTAGCGGCCGACGCGAATCTTCTCGGTGCCGGTGGGGAGGGTCCTGGAGATTGGGGGGAAGGTGAGCGACGGGCGGGTTGATCGCGGGTCGTAGTAGGCGGAGAAGCGAATTGACGGCATGGTGTCGGGGGTGGCCGCTCCAGCTTCGCCGGTGGTGGAGGATCTTGCTCGTGTCATGGTGGGCTGGTCGTCTGCGGAAGCCGTCGCGGGCTCTGCTGTGGTGGAATCCTGCGCAGTTGCGGTGGTGGGGTTTGAGTTTGTGTTCTGGCCGTCAGTCGATGCGGACGCAGCAGTGGTGGCAGCGGCAGGCTGTGATTGCGACTGATCGGGGGTCGACACGGTGGCGAGCGAAGATGCAAGTGGTGCGGGGACTGACGAGGCAACAGGCGACGTCGCGGTGGTGGTGTTGGTGGTGGTGGCAGTGGGCGACAAAATCCTCACGGGATCGGGCGTGGAACTGACGAGGGTCAAGTGGTTGTGCTGGGCGGCCTGGGGTGGTGGCGGACCAGCTGTGGTTGGCGAATGGCTGAGGGATCGCGTGAGGCTGGCCGCCTGCTGCTGTCGGTTAGGGGACGTGCTCCCGCTGGCGCTGCCACTGCCGCTGTGGTGCCCGTCGCGCGAGAGAATGTGGTTCTGCGTGTAGTTGCGCAGGTAGCTGAGACCGCGCAGCCGGCTGGGGCGTGATGTCGCGGCCGAAGTCGCGGGCGACGGGCCAGAAAGCGGCGATGAAACCGGTTGCGTAAACATGAGGGGGGTGGACGCCTGGTGAAGCCCAGGGACGGCGATCGCGGCGGGATAGATGGTAAATAGCGGCAGAAGGGCGTAAGCTGTCGCTACAGAGGGTTCAAGGGGGAGCCCAGCTCTGGCGAGGGATTAAAAAGGGGTCGGGGATATCAATGCAGTTCAATGGTTCCCGGGATAGCTTCTAAGTATATAGTCTTGGCCGGGAAGAGATGCCTGGACCAAGTCACAAACAATTGCCTCGTCGTGTTATTATCACCCGCTCCTGCGAAAATGGTGAAATGTGCCTCTGAGGAGGGATGCGAGCCAGCCGGGGACGGCGACGGGCAACTGAGACAATCGCTGAACAGATGTGGAACGTGAATGGAAACAAGACGGCCGACGACGCAGTGTGCAAGCCTGGACCCGACAATACGTGTTTGCTGTCGCTTTCGCTTTCGCTGCTGTGTTGGTCCTCTCTGTTTCTCTTTTCTCGCCTTCTTCCTTTTTTTTGTCTTTACCCGATTGTAAAAACCAAAAACACCCGCCGTTCGAAAGTGTATGGCGTTTGAATGACTCTCCTTGCAGGTGGTTCGTCCAAGATCGACCTCACCTTACACGTGCAGGCAAAAAAAGCTGGGGGTGTGTGGCAGATCAGTGCTTCCGGCTCGGGATCCGGGATGTGAGGCAGAGCAGGAACCCAGGTGATGAACGGTTCTCTGCAGGAAAATAAAAAGAAACTAGGTATAGAAAAAAGCAAATGGTCGTATAGATGTATGTATGGAAAGGAAAAAAAAAACCGGGAGCAGATTTGCGGTGGCGGCAAGATTGTTTTTAGAAGATCGGGAATGGGATGGCATGGCATGGATATGGATGGCATGGGGGCGTGTGTGCCATGATGGTACAAGTACCTAGTCGCTCACACCTCACGCCTCGTCCCTCACTCCCCTCAGGTGCCCTAGGTACAGTAGCGGCGTTCGTTGGACCTAGAACCAAGGTGACCGAGGGCGGCGCCGGCTGGTGGGTTATTGTTTAGGCCTGCTCTGCCTGGTGGTTGGGTGCTGCTGGGTGGTGGGTAGGGGCCCGGCGACCCCTGTACGGTGGCCTAGCCCAGCAACCCGACCCGGAAGCACCAGCGCACGGCACAGTGCAGCTGGAGCTAGCACAGAGCAGCTGGCGGCCATCTCTACGCAGATTGACGTCTGTTGGCATCATGAATGCACATGTCAGAAAACTGGAGATGATGGTCAAGGCGAGCGGGCACTGGTCATCTACAGGGATTTTCCATTGGCAAAGAGAGAGGGGGGGGGAAAAGAGAGGAGAAAAAAAAAAGAAGCTTGGAAGTGGAGGTACCAATATTCGACCGACATGGGCAAAATGTCAACATGGAAATGAGAGATGATGATGCCGGGACCATGATGCGCCACAACCAACAGCATGCACCCCTCTCACCACCGGACGGCGGACCATCTTGCAGTGGCACAAAGATTCTGGAAGCCTTTCGGATGGAGAAGAAAAGGCCAAGAAACGGCACTGTGGACGCAGAATCCCGTCTCACCCCAGACATGTTGACAGGAGTCTAGAGCGCACATCCACAAAGTCAAGATTTCGGCCCCAGCGCAGCGAAACGAAAGAACCGCTGGGCGGCACCCGTGGGCCGGCCCTGCTGCTGCTCCTGCGGCGGCTGCTGGGGGGTGGAAGGCTATATCCGACAATGCAGCAAAGCAGGTCCCACGTCCGCACACTTCGTCGGTACCCTACGCTACGGGGTCCCAAAGGTCCAGATCCGTTTCCGCAGATGCAAATCGAGACGAGATATCGGCGCGGGTTAGGCCAGCCAGCGCCAGTCCCGGAAAGAGTCGATTATGGGGACCAGAACCAGCGAGCCGAACGGGGTCGGAGGGGTGATGGAAACCTTAGTTGAACTGCTCTGCTGCTGCTGCTGCTGCTGTTGCTGTTGCTCCACGGAACTTGTCTGTCTTTCCCTCTCTTTTCTCTCTCACACTTTGTCACCCGTCACCATTCGAACTCTCACATGATGATCCCGTGCTTCCAAACCTGCTCCCCTCATGTTTGCTGCTGGACGGGAGGGGCCTTCGTCATGAGAGGCGAGCTTCGGCCCTTGTCCCATGTTGGACGAAGGCCGTGTTAGACGATGGGTCATGATGTGATGATGGCATATAGCTAAACGCTCAGTTGCTTGAACTGGGGTCATCCTCCATCTGCCGATTAACCCTTCTCCACACACACGCACCCACAAACGCTCGGCGGCGAGTTGCCTCGTACAGATACAGTGCACTGCAGCGCAGGGCGCATAGTACTCATTTCTGCCGCGCCCGTGTGGTGGGCTCCCGTTTACAGCGCTCACCATGCTTGTAGAGCTAGAGCTGCCGCCCTACCATAGCTCGCCCCGAAGAGAGGAGGGGGAGGCGAGGAAGGGACCGGCGGCTGCCAGCTATCAACCTCTCTCTCTCTGCCTCTCCCCTCTCCCTCGTCATCTGTCCATCTGTCGTCGTCACCCGTTTTTTTCTTCAACCCACAGACATGTCCCTTTTAACTAGTCTTGCAGCTGCTGCAACCTGTGCATTGCATGATTCGGAACACCCGCCAATGCTGCAGCAGCGCAGGCGCAGGGTTTGTCTCTCAACCCCTCCTTTGTCGCAGTGGAGTTTGCCTCGAGCTGGGAAGGGCGAGCCTTGGCGGTGCCGACGCGAGCACAAAAAGAGCCATGGCCTGTGCAGCTAGCGGGCGAGTTGAGGGGTGGCTCAGATGGACGCGCACCCGATCCGGATTCTGCAGCGTCCAAAGGAGGGGATTGGGGGATGGGGATGGGGATGGGGCGGATGGAAGGGAGGCGACAGGTCGACAGCTCCCGTCTTGGTCTTCGTTTGATGCCGGCTCATACCTGCCTGTCAGCAAATGGAGCCGAAACACCTCGGCAGTACGTTCTATATTCGTATCCCCCCAATGTCCATTCCGCGATGCCCTCTGCCTCGATCCCTCGATCCAACGATCCAACAATACAACAATACATGGACGTACGAGGGCACGCCGGACCGGTCGGTGATTGACCGGAGAGAGATCTGGGGCGGGATACGACGCATCAATCGAATTAGAAGGCGCCCGCTGCCATCTCCCGGATGACAGTGGAGTTAGCCGCTATGGGGCCCCATGTCGCCCTCGCGGCCCACAGACGACGTAGCGCCCCCTACAGAGCATGGCACGCACTCCTCCACAGCGCTGCCAGCGCTGCCAGGCCGCCCAAAACTTGGAAGCCATCGCCATCATCGCCAATCCCGGTCCGCCTTCGGTGTGCGACTTACGTCGTGCCTCCTCCCCGATGACAGCATCCAGCTGCCGTGCCGCTTTCTAGGTGTGTCGCACCAAGGTGAACAGGCGGGGGAGGCACATCCTCGACCAACCAATTCCCCGTCGATGCGTTGCTTGTACACGCAGCCTTTGTGAAGCTTGTTTGTCAAGGATGGAGCTCTCTCATCACCCCCCCCGTCCCCCATACCCCATCCAGCCTGACTCGGCGGGTGAAACACCCAAAACACACAGATTTCCCTGGACAGGGAACTGCGATGGCCCTGTCGTCCACCGGGCTGTCACCACACGTGAGTGGTGCTTTAGCGAAAGCAGGAAAGACACGATCGGTGGTTGGTGGCGGCCGCCATGTTCCTGTCAAACTGCCCTTGGCTGCTGCCACTATTATTTTGCAACATGGTGTCGATCCGATTATGATAAGCGTTGCACCTCCGATTACACAAACGTCAATCTCCGAAATTCTGCGCGGGCAAAGGGAAACCACGGGAGAAAATAAAAATATCCAACCAAAAAACAGACAGACACACACACATTACAGCGTCAGTCTTACAGCAACGCGTACGTTTGATCCTGTCTCAACCCTACCAGTACTACGTTACCCGCTAGTCCCGTGAAACGCGCGCGCATTCCCCCCAGCGCCATGTTCCCTGCTCTCGGCACGGCAAGTCCCCAAAAAACTCTATCATTCCAGCGTTCTGTCGCGCGCGCGGCCGTTGGTTAGTGGTGAGCCGCTGGGCTGGGCTGGATGTGATGTGATGGAATACAGTCCAATCCTGCATGAGGATGATCGTCAATTCGCTCACATGTTAAAATAGGTTAAAAAAGAAATGGCCTGCGCCCCGCTTACCTCCGCCTGGGACGGGGCGGGAGAGGGAGAAAAAAAAAAGACTATGTACATTTTACAGAGCAGAGGAATTGTAGGTGAGAGCAGAAAACAGCTCAATGAACAGTGAGCAGTATTTAGAGAGTGAGAGAGGGAAAGGACCGCTTCTGGACCCCTCACCCCCCCAGAGGGCACTACTGCGCTCACAGGGTTCCAGACCAGGCTGGTCCAGAAAAACGGGATGACGGGCGATTGGCAACTTACGGCGGCGGCCCGGGCTGTTCCCAATGCAGTAACGAGACGGGCCCGCGGGTGCCAGATGGGAAAAAGGGTCCCCCGAATTTGCTGTCCCTAACAGCATGCTCATGCTCATGGCCTTTGCCATTGTGAGGGGACCGCAATCTGGAGTCAGAAATTGTTGACTTTTCGCATTCTGCCATGCTGTCATGCACGCAAATGATGCTATGGATCCACGAGACAGGCGAGTTTCCCCATGTCGCGTGTGGGCTGTAACAGTTGCCCCTCTTCTTCCGCCCTCTCTGTGTCTCCCTCTCCCGCTCTCCAGTTCACTTACGCTCTCATGACAAACCACCAGAACAACCCATGATATCATCACACCTCCCCACCCCAACCGCCCCAGGTCCCTGGTCATGCCACTCACCGACCCTCCCCCCTCCCCCAAAAAGAGAGGCGAGCCTCATGCGAACATCATCTGCCTTGGTCATCGCAACACTACTGCACCCTGGATCCTTAAACCGTTTGAACCGCCCATCGCCCGTGCAGCAGGATAACGCAATAGCAGAGAGAGCCAAGCCTGTCTTTTTTTTTTTCTTTTCTTTTTGCCCTGGGATCCCTACCCCCTCCCCTGTCCAAACCATCGGGATCCCCCGATCTATCTCTCCACAGCACCCATCACATAGGAATAGCACGTGAATCCCGCAATCCCACTCACACACACGCACGCACTCACGCACACATGCGCGCGACGTCTCTCTCTCTGCTGCGTGTCTCGCCACCGCCTAGCGTCGCAGAGCTTGCCCAATCGTGATCCCCGTGTGCCATCTCGCCAGGAGACCGAAAAAAAAGAACACCAACCAATCCACGCCAAAGAGGCCTCTCTCTCTCTCTCTATCCATCACTTTCTTGGAATGCGGCATATCGGAACAAGATGGCCCCACGGTGAAACCTCCAACAGGAGAGCCCGGGCTTCTCGCGCTCCCTGACGCCGCGGAGGGCCCGGCGTTGAAAGAGAGAGCGAGTACACACATGTTTGTTTCTGGCATTCCAGTTCTTGATTCAAGCAGGGGATGGGGCACGAACGAACGGCGAGCACTGTATGTCAACTGTCTCAACCCAGTCTCTCTCACTCTCCCCACCCCCCGGTACCGCCGCCGTCCTAGCACCCGCAAGCCTACCGCCACGGCCTGGAAGCCTAATCCGTCTTGTTCGCCCCCCTCCCCTCCCCTTCCTCAACGCTAGGCCTGCACCGCACCGCAGGGCAAGGCTCATGACTTCCCCCGTGAACCTTGTAGGGATTGCCCTGTCCTGCTCGACAGGATGTGCTTTGAGTTAGGCTTAAATTTTGCCCAGTACGCAACGTAGGCCACTATGCAAGCTGGGGCGGGTGTTCAACTCAGTGTAGAAACGGTCAAGGAAAAAATATTGGTGCACCATCAAAGTATCAACGAACCTCAACTTGTTGTTGTAAGTCTTGTAGATATTATCAATGCCGCTCTCGCCATGCTTGCTCTCAACTAATACAACCAACCAACCCCTCTCTGCCTACCTTCTACCACTTTACCTTCTTCTTCCCCTCCTTTACTTAGCCTCTCCCTCTCTCTACTTCTTAAACACCGCGGTGCCCAGTCTCTCAATCTCACGTCCCTCCTGTGTCGATTTGCCCGCCGCCTCCAGCAGCCGCTCCCACTCCTCGGCGTTCTTGAGCTTCACCGCCTCCTGCGCTGCCTTGACACGCATGCCGCACCGCTCGTACATCGTGATGGTCTCGCCAGTCTCCAGTCCCACGCACTTGGGTATGAAGACGGCCGCCAACCGCGGGTTGCCTGCCTGGAGCGTCAAGTTGAAGAATGGCTGGGGGGCCGTCTTGTCAGCAAAGAAAAGAACCAAAAAAAAAAAAGCCTCATGATACGTCCGCCCAAAGTGCCGGGCTCGCACGGGAACGACTCACCTGCCATCCAATTGGGCTCTTCTTTGACCGCGCGATCTCTTCGATCTCGTTCCAATCCCGCTTCGCTACTAGCGCTCGCAGCCTAAACCACACCGTCCCTGTTAGCCATCGTCCAGGTTGCCAGTTACCACCCACTCCCCTCCCCTCCCCGTTCCCAGGGACCCCTCCCGCCATCACTCGCGTCTATCCTGCAAGCCACTTACCGAATCCACCATGCCACGTTCTCCGGCACCTTGAACTCGCTCTGGATCTTCTTGGCACGGCCGTGGTAGCCCAGCCGGATCAGCTTGAACATGGTCTCGTTGACGCTCAGCCCGGTAAACGTGTCCGTCAGGTCTCTGTCGAACGCCTCCTGCATCCGCAGGAGCGTCGTCGCCTCCTTCAATGCGTGAACCTCAAACGAGTTCTCCCGGGAGTCGGCCAGCAGCTTGGCAGCTAGGGCTAGCTTATCCGCTGCCGTTCGGGCATCAGGCTGGCGGAGGGACTCCCTGATGAAAACGTTGGCGCCGTCGACTCGACGGTCGTCCTGATAGTAGAGGTCCTTGAGTAGCGTGTTGTCGCCATCCTCCATCGCCGACGACTCAACTAGTGCCGTAGCTGTCGGGCGTGCGTTTATCACACGGAAGAAGGCGGCCAAGGGCAGCTTCTTCTTCAGCTGCAGTAGAACCGACAGCATCAGGTCCGTGTCTCCACTCTCAATGGCCTTGTCCAACGCAAGCTCGTCCTCCTCCATGCTAAGAAGAAGCGGTACCTGTTTACCGCCTCGAGGCTCGTGATTCAGGAGCTCGGTGGCAAGCCGAGCTCGGCCCTCCTGGTACGCCGCGCGCGCTATCTCTTCGAACGAGATGCCAGGCTTGCCCGACAGCCTCTCGACAATCACGCGGCAGATGGTCTCGTCGTCATCGCCTCCCATGCGGACTTTGCTAGACGCCCAATGGACGTAGATTCGGTCAGAAGGCAGCTTGAGATACCCGGCGATCTTGAGCGCAAGCAGATACTCGTGACGGTTCAAGAGCCGCTTGATGAGCGATTCCGGTGTCAATCGGTGGTACTGATCAAACGACAAGGGGATGCCAATCTCGTAGAATCGCACGGCATTCAGGACACGGAGCGTTTCGCACATGTCAACAAACTCATCGCTGTTGTAGATATCCAGGACCGACTTGCCAAAGGACGCAGCCTTGAGCAGCCTCTTTTGCAGATGGACGTCAAACTCGCGGCCCGCAGCGTTAACACAGGTGTCCACAGCCTCCGTAAGGTTTGGCCTGATAAGCTGAATATAGTCGTCGGCCTTGGGAGACTCAAGCTCCAACTGACCCACGGCGTCCAAGAGAATAGAGGCCGGTGACGAATCCGTTGCCGGGCCGAATACTTCCATAGTTTCTCTGGGGACTCTCTCGAGAAATTCGCAAAAGTCATTGGTAATTAATCGAGCACCGTCGTGTTCTGGGGCAGTTAGTTAGTAACAATTTCGGCAACTAGTTCAGAGCCAGCGTACCAGAAATAACGTGAACTCTTGTACTGTCGTAAATATATGATGAAGAGATATCCCCTGGCCCAATGATGTGGACCTCATCCTCCCACGCAATAAGCGCATCACTTCCACACCATTCAACATATTGGGGAGGCGTCTGGGAGTCCGGGTCATGCTCAAACAATCGCTCCTGGAAGTCGCTGGAAATAATATGTGCTTTGCCATTCTTGGCGTAAAGGTTCAAGTTTCGCCCATCGGGGGAGACGCTGATATGACTGAAGGGTCCAAAATCCAGGAACCGGTCTTCGCAGTCTGTGGCATCAACGACATAGACGGTTTCCCCGATACTCAACAAAACTTCGACGGACCTGGACAGGGTGTAGTTTGGTGAGATAATGGCCCATGAGTTGATGGTGCCCTCAGGTACAGTTGCAAGAGGTTTGGGTCGAGGCTCAGTATAAGATGAGACGGTAATAAGCGTGTTGTTCCCCAGCAACGCCACCATGCCGTGGTCATAGAAACTATATCTTTGTTAG
Source organism: Calonectria multiphialidica (assembly GCA_020623665.1). Lineage (NCBI taxonomy): Eukaryota > Fungi > Ascomycota > Sordariomycetes > Hypocreales > Nectriaceae > Calonectria > Calonectria multiphialidica. The sequence continues at coordinate 267,394 of JAHVYC010000007.1, forward strand.
CAGGAATTGGACAAAATAGGTTACCAATGGCTCATACCGGCATGATTCAACGCTGTAGTTGTCGGCGCCGTGACCTAGGGAAAACTGTGTAAAGTCGCCCTGTAAATCATAGCAACGCACAATGCCATCGACGGTTACGACGAGAAGAGTCTCGTCCTCAGACCAGCCGAGGCCTTTAATGTGGCCCTTGTCCCACGGGATGCTGCGGAGTTTCTTTCCCGCAAGACTATAAATGTCTATGGCCGGCTTGGATGATCTCCCCGGCTGGTATGCCAGGAGCTTTGTATCGTCGCGCCATAGAGCTGCAGCAAGGTCAGCCCCGGAACGGTGCGTAGCAATGGTGGGTTCTCAGAAAAATAGAGAGTTATCGAATAATCCCCCCCAGGACACGAGCAATGAAACAAAACTCACCTATGGCACCCGCATATGGAGCTCCGGTCACAATGTAATTGTCCAGGTCCAGATCCTGGTCGAAGACGGCCGTGTACAGTTGCGTCTTCCGGAACCACTTGTCCCCGACGCTCTCCCAATCGGCTCTCGGGTGAAGCGTGTCCATTTCTGCGCTATCTCATCTCAGTCTCATTATGGTCTTTTTTTTTTATTTGCCGGGGTGAGTGCGCGCGACCAGCTGCTCAAGGGGCGGAAGCTTGCTCGCAGCGAGAGGTTGGGGAGCTCACCTCCCCCGACGCTACCCTCACCGTCCGACGACGTAACAGCGCGTCGCTAGGCAGCTGGTGGGGGGCTATACCTCGGCTAAAAGGGAGCTCTCGCAGCCAGTCCCCCAGCGCCCATAACAATGGCTTGACACCTGTTAGGCGCCAAGAGCCAGGGCCAAAGCGGCCCGCCAAAAAAGCGAACGGGCGTTGGTTGCATCATCCCACCGACAGGAATGAGCGGGCACATACATCAATGCTGATCACCAAGACAATTCATCTCTAAATTACTCGGCCCCTCGCAACCCAACACCACCAAGCCAAGAAGAAAAAAATATCCACCGCCGCCAACATGCCCAACTGGCGCGACGAATATCTCTCGTCCATCAAGGACGCAGAGCTCAACCATCCCGTCAATATGGAACTCGTCCAGACATGTCAGTGACAAGCCCCCCCACAATATACCCCTCCCATCTTCGAGCGCAAATGCTCGTCACCAACACCGCATCTCGACCCGGAACGGCTAAAGGGGGCGCTGACATTTTCCCTTCTCTTTTCCGCCACGACAGGCTCGCAGATGGCCGATCGCATCTCCGCCCTCGAAGCTGAAAAGGCCTCCCTGGAATCCCTCGTCGCCACCACCGGAACCGGCAAGGCAGCGCCGCCCGCCGCCGGCGAGCCCTCCTCGTCCAACGATCCCGGCGTCGCACAACTGAAACAGGACCTCGCCGAAGCCCTGCGCTCCAAGGGCGTCACCGAGACGCGCCTTCGAACCTCCGAGGACGAGCTCACCAAGCTCCGCGCGAAGACCAAAACCGACACCAGGTCCATCAGGGACCTGACCGCCGACAGGACCGCGCTTACAACCAGGCTCAAGGACCGCGAGTACGAGCTGCGGGAGAAGAGGAAGCTGATCGAGGTGCGATAATGCCCCCCCATCCCTTGGGCGGGCAGGACGAGACTGACACCGGCAAACAGCAAGTTCAAGACGAAATGATTGCGCTGAACCTCCAGATGTCCATGGCAGAAAAGGAGAGGGACAAGGTGAAGAAGGAGAACAAGGAGCTCATCGACCGCTGGATGAAGAGGATGGCCCAGGAAGCCGACGCCATGAATCTCGCCAACGAGCCCATTTTCGAAAAAGGACGGTGATTCCACCGCACACCACGACCGTTTACACACGAATACACACATGATACAGCGGCATGACAAAAAAACGAAGTGCTATATGGAGTATCCTGTAAGCCCAACAACCCATTTCTCCCAACGCTGAATGCCTCTCTCCCAATACCCAATCTTATCCCATTTCCAGAAAAAAAATTCCTTATTGCTGACGAAGCTCTATAGTCTACTTTCTTGTCGAAATAAAGTACGACCCTCCGGCGTTGGTCCAGCTCACGTATCCCTCGGGATATGTGCATTCCTCGACATCTAGAATTGTGCTACCGACATCGTTGATGTTGTGGTTGTTGCTCCCCATGCCCGCTACAAACGACTTGAGCGACACAATCTTGCAACCTGGCTTTAGGTCCAAAAACATGCGCACCAGGTCATCGTTGAGCTGGGAGGTAAAGGCCTTGTTGTTGACCAGAATCACGTCGGCCCGCTTAAGAGCGTCGTGGATGGCCGAGTTCTTTCGAAAATCACCACGCTCCAGCTGCGCCCTGCCGGGCTTGATGCCCCAGAGCATGCACCGCGCCTCAAACTCCTTCAACTGCATAGCGGCCAGGTTGCACGCATTTTCCATCATCTCACAGCCCCAGCTCTCACATCCAATCTCTAGCGCCGCCTGCAGGACGACGTTGCCTACGCCTGAGCCCAGGTCCACAAAGACCTGGCCGGAAGTCATCTTGGTCTGCTCCACCAGGATCTTGGTGATGAAGGGGTGGAGGAGCTCTCCATAGACATAGTCGGTTCCGTTTTCGTATTTGGAGAGAAGTTCCACCTTGGGAGCAACGGTACGGTCGTATATCTGGTCCAGAATGAAGGCCACCAGGCTGGGGGGGAGCTCGTGCAGATTATCGAGGTTCTTGGCAATGATGCCATCTTCGACCAGATTCAGGAGCTTCTCGTTGTACTCGAGTAATGCCGACTTGAAGCCCATAAGATCTTGAATGTTGCGGTTGGATGCCTTCTCCAGACGTCGAATAATGCCTCCATTGGGGTTGGTGAATGGTTCAGCTTCGTCGTCAGTAAGATACGTCTCTGCTACGTGTCGAACTACTTTTATGCTCGCTTCCACAGCATCAATCTTGTCCCTGCCCCATACCAATTCGTATCTGCATCGCACGTTAGCATTTAGGTGACACGAGACCCACGGCGGGAGAGGGGGAGACTCACTTCTCGCGTCGTTGTAGACTGGGATACTGTAATTCGATAGCCACGTCCTCCTTCTGGGCGCCCATGACCGGTACACACTTCAGCTCGAGCGAGGCTACGTCAACGGCGTGGATATATTTCAGCTTGTCGAAACGGCCCTCAAACGCCCTGGCGCTCTTGACCTTCCGGCTCGAGTCGACAAAGCCATCCTCGGTGCTCTTGCGTTGCCGCTTGTTGGAGTCGAGCGTCATCCATCCATCGTCCTCGGCGTCGCTGTCCTTGTCGAACTCGATGCGATCCGCAACGGGCGAGGGACGCGACGTGGAGGCACTGCCGGCCTTGCGCTTACGCTCGGCCCGCTTCTCGTCCGACGACGAGGGGTAGGGCGAATGGCTCTTCTGGCGGGCGACAGGCTTGGGTGAGGGACGGTGGGTCGATGACGATCGAGAGGCTGAGGCGCTGAGGGCGGCGGGCTTCGACGCGGGCTTGGGCTTGGGCTGAGGGGAGGGGCGATCGACGACGACTTTTTCGATGCGAATCTTTGGGGGGTCGACCTTGAACTTGTTGTTCTTGTTGCCGAACAGACGCATGGCGGGCGGGGGAGGGGCTCGAGACTCGCGGGGGAGTGCTCGAGAGGGAGATTAGGGTGCGGGAGATGCGAGTTGAGGCCTGCGTCCGGCTCGAGGTGGACGGACGACGGGTCAGGGATGGAGGGGTTCGCGGTGGCGTGCCGTCGTGTCCGTCGTGTCGCTCGGCAATGTCGCGCAGCGGCCAGTTAAAAATAAAGGTAGAAATGCAAATGAATGGATAGAAGAGAAGACGGCGAGTACGGATGTGCAGCCAAAAAAGAGAGAGCCGGTCGGCGTGGGTGTTGGTGGCGTCGCAAAAGCCCGGGCAGCCGAATCTTTGTTAGAATGCAAGTGGGAATGCCATCGTGGCCAGCCGACGGGGGGACGAGTGAGGCGGAAGGACGTCTGGCTGCCTTGGGTGCATGAAGCCTTACATCAGCCAGCCGGGGTCGGGGTGTTGCGGGTGCTCCTCCCACTATAACGTCCCCTAACAGGCCGCCTGAAATCGAATCACGCAGGCAGCCAGGCTCCCTCTCCAGGCTCCCTCCCCCAGGCCCGGCCGCCGCCCAGCCCCCAGCCCGTCAATTAACAGCCTGCGGCCTGCTGGGCGGCCATGTTTGTCCCGGGTCCCAGAGGTCTGGTTGGCCGAATTCGCACGAGTGGGGCCCCGCCATTCAATTAACACGTTAGGCACGTGGAACGCTTCCTTTTCAGCCGCATGCAGCTTACCCTATACCTCACGGTGCGTCGGAATTGCAATTTTTTTTCCCGTCTTCAGCGTCCGGACTACCTTGAACTGGTTACGAAGCCCGTCTAGTCTCGCCACTCTCATCCTCGTCCAGGGCCCTTCTCCAGCTCCGATAGGATGGGTTGAATATTAGGCATGTCACACGCGCAGGTCATGGGTGCGGTTTGTTCCTGTTCAATGCAAGATCCGAACCACCCGGTGGCCCGTCCCATTCTCGCCACCGTCTAGTTTGTGTTCTAAGCCCCATCCATTGTCTGATACTCGTTCAAGTATTGAGAAAATTTCCGTGTCGAGATTTGCCTGCAGCCCCTCCCACGGCCCCGATTCGCACACACCGCGCCCTTGCACTCTCCAACCTGGCCCTCGCTCCCCAAGTGCCGGGAATTACGTTCCAACTGTGTGGATCGTCCCCCAGGCACACACGATGAAGATACTACTTTAGGACGAACTGGACAAATCTCTTGCACCCATAGGCTTGTCCCTGTGGATGTACCTTACATACATGTGCTATTAATAGCGCCGTGTTCTGCATGCTGTTCTTATCTCGATCGATGCTACCCCACAACAGGGCCACGGACATCAACAATGACGTCTCCAACCGCAATATGTTTCTTCTTTCATGTGATGCGGAAGTCTATATTGGCTCGTGCTTTCCAGCCCCAAGATGGAATGGTAGCTGTGATGCTGCCGCAACGACTTTTTACTTGTATCTCCTTGTCCAAGACCCTAATGATCATAACGATGTTCAAAAGCCAAGAATGGATCGACGTGAATCCCATTCAGTGAATCCTTCGCCTAATGGATCTCTCCACATACATTGTCGCATCTGAAGTTTGCCACGGATTGCGTACATCAAGGGTTCTTGCATCACAGGAATCCGAGGCGACTGCATGTCGTATTCTACCCAGACAGAGACCCGCCCGGGTCGATAATAACGGTTTACTTTGCTATAATGAATTGATACAAATCACTGTGGGTTGTAGAATTTCCAAACAATGGGATGAACTTTTGTTTAAATGGGTTACGCCATCATTCTCTGAAAATGGGTTTGATGCACTCTCTCACATGTTGCTTCAGGGCCATGAATGGAGCTGAGTGAGCCTCACGCACAATCAGATACAAAGTGAGCAAAAATTAATATTCAATCATATTTCCCAATTCCTGTTAATGGGTCCGTTATTGATACAATTAAAATGTTGAGACTTGTTGAGTGGCGGTTGCAAGTCAGTGAAGACAGTTTTAGTGCCAAATAATTCGCAACATAGATAGATGGGTGGGCGAGGTTATATGTGAATGAATCATGAGCAATTGAGAGTGTCCACCCGACCAACCACTGATAAATTGAATTTTCCTTTTGTTTTTTTTTTGGTATTCACTAGACACGTCTCGTCGTCCTGGCCGAGCCCTCCTGCGTCCCTCAAAAAATCATTCGGTGCATTTTCGCTTCATATGTCTTCTAGGGTAGCCCTAGGGTATTTTGAAGCACAAATGGATCTCCAAAAAATATTGACAATCACCAAAAAGGAAATCTTTGCGGTTTGTGTGGATCGAACACACGACCTTCAGATATCAATTCCCGAAGTTTGACTTCAGTCTGACGCTCTCCCAACTGAGCTAAACCCGCTTGTTGTGATAATCCTCATTGAATTGTGACCCTAAGTTGCCAAGCGAGGCAATCCTTACAGCCAGCTCGGAACAAGAGCACGGCCATGAAGGTTGTGGAAGAGTAAAACGACCATTGGTGTCATTTAGAATACTAAAAAAGCATGCCTTTTATTCCTTCAGAGAATGTACCCGGACTTTCCACTAATATGTGATGTAATTGGGCTATTGGGGAGGGGAACGAGTGAGGAGAGACATGAGACCGTGCGCGAAATCTCGCAAGTTTGGATACTGGCCCTTGGTGGTTGGATTTCGAATGAACATGAAACAATGAAAATCTGAATCAAACTGAATCAAAATGTCTTCAATTTACCCTATTGGTGTTAATTAACCTTCCCTGCTCCCATCTAAGACGGAAAACGCATACCTCGGATCTCGCTTCCGCATATTTGTCCCGAAAGTATCTTAGGAAATGTGCAAAAGCGAGCTCGGAATTGGGCTGTATAGTAAAGTTCAAGGATATGGCCGCAACAATTGGTTTTACTTACCTTCGCCTCGTTGAGTCTCGAAACCGGCACCAATGCGTGTCATTCCCTTGACGAGGGCACTGCCTCTCCTGGAAAACAAAGAAGAACTGCAAATATACACAGAGAACGACAAGTAAAGCCTATAATATGAATTCTAAGGTGGTACTCAAATATAGACAAAAGACTTGTGCTTTCGACAACTCAACCTGACCATCGATAAAGAACAAACTTGGACCTTGCGCTAAGTATGTATTGCTGAGGAGAGAGGGTTAAATGTTTTCTGATTCTCAAAACTATTGGAATTGACTGTGATTGTTGGTAGAGATACCAGAGAAACCAACTCAATGATACGAAAAACCGTTGATTTAGGAAACTCCTGCGAAAATACTGGTAAAGCAACCCATTTGATCCACGCAATCTCCCTTCTACAATGAAGCGACGTTAATATTTGTGCGTGAGGAGTTTCGTGTATGAACTTACCGCGTTCAAATAGTAGCCAGGTTGGCATTGGCAGCCAACTTTGCAATTCGCCGTGCAAGCATCAGGAGGGGGTTGAAAGCACTTCAGAGGACAGGCTGTTCCGCAGTCTGACCACACCTGGTTTTGCTGTTTGAACAATTAATGTTAGAAAGGGGACCGTATACTAGGATTGAAGCTGATTTAGTTACCGGGCAATCTTGCTGTTGCTGTTGCGGTAGCGTCTGAGGTCGAGGGTCGACAAGGATCAAAGGCTCTCCGATGACGGTGTCAGGGGGAGCTGCGGTACCAGCTGGAGCGGCGAGTTCATAGATAATTTCAGGAGTAGGAAGGGCCAAGTCGACGGGGGTGGGCTCGATATCATCCTGTGGAAGAGGGCCCTGCAGGACGGGATTCGGAGGGACGGGATTCGGAGGGGTGGGAGCCTGCGGGACAGGACTGGCTAAGATGCCACTGACGAACAAAATCAAGACAGAAGAATTCAACTTCATTGTAGAAGCAATACAAAAGGTATAATTGGCTGGATAGTTACTGAATAGATGATGAGTGACAGGAGGTCTTGACCATGAGGTGGATGCCGCCCATTTTATTTTCAGCAGGCAATAATAAGTAGCCATGGATGGTGAAGTTAGCACTACTAAAATCGACCTATACATTCCTCTTACCACTACGAAGCCGTTGGGGAATGTAATGTCCCATTCCAGTCCTGACCACCGACTGCGACCTCACCTATCCTGAGAAAGTGTAGAACCACGATGCGTTTTAAACACTGCACATCCATACCGCAAGCTCCTGTCATTGGCTGGCATGGGACATCTTGGACCTCCTTTAAATGACCTATACTGGTTCGTGGGCTGAGAGTGCCCCTAAACACCATCAATGACGTGTACTCGGATATGTATGCATTCCCACGAATTATAAAGTTAAAGACCCGGCTGATCGTTACTTTAACGGCCGGATAAGAGCGGAGGAAGACATTAAGCTTATTCGCACACGCTGCGCAAGTACCTGTTAAAGCCGATCAGCCAGTGGCTTGGGAGTTGCGGCGTACGGGCACATGACTTCTGACGTAGACCTGAAACATATCTGAACTTTGATAACGATTAGCTGTGATAAAGAATTCACGGGGAACTTTGAGACTAAAAAGTACACGTAGTTGTCGCCGTGCTATGACCGCCGAAGGCCAAATGCCTCATCGCGCGATGGGCAAGAAAAGCGCATAAACACCAGAGATGTCCTAATATAGTACGTAGGTGGACTTTGTGGGATCAGAGACTACGTCGCCAGGTGCATCTGACAACGATGGTTTGGCTGTAGTGCAAGGTTTTGGCCGACACCTTACAGGCACCTTACAACTAACCTTTCCCGTGTACCACATTAATCGCCCTTCAGAACCATACTTTCAAAATATTTAATTACGACTGGATATCCTAATTTTTTTTTTAGAAAAAGAAAAAGGACTATGGGTGATAGTTTCAATATTCCAAGAGTGGGTGAGAGTGGGGCTGTCATGTACAGGAAGGCACTGATAAGGAGAACTAGTTAAGGACTTCAGCCCCCAGTGTAGGATAAACGAGACCTGAGTATGATGAAATTTAAATCCCTAGTATCTTAGAAGACAATATTTAGACAAGGAAGCGGACATGGTGGGCATATATAATAACACAATAACAACGCGTCGGATCTTTATGCTCTGGTACGATGTGCGTGCTGTGATTATTGCCTTCTAACTACCGCTCAGTTATTGCCATGATACGATTAGGCACTGATATGTTCTGTGATGAAGCGTAAAGCTTGCAGGAGCTGTATGTGAAAGAGGAGGTTAACCTGGGAATTCGGACACAAGAGGGGCAAGATTTTACAAACCTTTTCTTCTTCAAAGCGGCGAGCAACAAGTTGAAGAGAAACCGGGGCATCAGTATACCACTCGGGCTTGTCTTATTACCCAAATTAGTTAGCAAAGCATATTAATATGAGGTCGAGAACGTACAAAGTCTGTGGCTGGCAATATCTGCCTCTCCCTTCGGGGAGAAGTAGGTATCAACTGGGTCGAGGACAGGATCGACCGTCGTGACGGGGAAGGACACTCCCGGATAATCCAACACATTCCAGAGAAGACTATAGTTCCAGTACTTGGATTCGTCCAGCCGTCCAGCCGCTCCAATATATAAAGGACAGAGAAGAACATCAACTGGATGCGAGTCGACCGACCCAGTGGCGTTCCAGGCCTCCGCAAACAGGCTTCTGAAGGAGTCTCTCTTTGCCGTCCAGTCCCAGACCTCCTGGAGGGATCGTTTCGCCATGTGTGGATTCGATTTGAAGATCCATTCTGTCAGTGGCATCAATTCTTCCTTGCCGTCCTTGAGCAGATTGAGCATAAATTCGCCGTTGTCGGCAAATACAAGAGTTGACTGATGACGTTGTGTTAGTCTTCAACCCGTTACTCATATTGGGGTTTTACGTACCCAGATTTCGAAGGCATCCTGCATGGAGAACTTGGTCCATTCCACAATCTCAATATCAGCATTCGCACGAAGCTTCTGAACCGTCTCGCGCATCGCGCGCCGGACTGGAGGATGGGGCGTCACAATGCCATCATCCCACATCACACCGACCTTGAGTTTCCTCGAGCCGTCAGATCTTTGCAGCCAGTCCACATCGTCACGCCATCTAATAGGCGGGATAGTGGGATCCACTGTCCAGGCTTTTGTGTCAATCACAGTCTTCATTAGCATCTCAAGACCGGAAATGCTGGTCGACATTGGACCAATGACAGAAGGGATTTGCTCTCTTCCACCAGCGAGGCCAGTGAGCCCTACATGAGTCAGCCTTGTCGAAGTCGGCTTGAGTCCGTAGATGCCGGTGTGACCAGCTGGAACCCTGATGCTGCCGCCAGTATCCGAACCGAATCCTAGGGGACTTCCACGCAACGCGATCAAAGCACTCTCTCCACCAGAGCTTCCGCCTGGCGTTAGACTGGTGTTGTAAGGGTTGGTAGTCACTCCATATATCGCAGACGATGTTTCAAGGTGCATCTGAAAAGTCCCAATTAGCGTGGTCCCCACTAAGGAGTTTATCCCAATGTAGTAGATGGCCTTTGGACAGTGTATAGCTCACCAGAGTCTGTGGCTGCGTTGTCCTTGCAAATGGCACAGCGCCAGCATCATACATGGCTTTAAGTGCCCAGCCGTCCGTGCTTGCAATTTTTCCAATACGAGCTACGAACGAGAAGTTCACTTCCCATCCCTTCAGCGCGATGTGCTCCTTGGAGCTGATTGGGAGCCCATGGAGAGGACCAATGGTTTTCCCATTCTCCTTGTAATATTTGTCAAGGAATTCTGCTCGCTCAAGCGCGACTTGTGGCAGTAGCTCAGTAATGCAATTAACCTGCGAGAAGTCAAGCAGAGTCAGCGCATGCATTAGTCTGGATATGAAGACATAGTTCGCTATGCAATTTGAGTTGTTATGCTTGGTGTAGTGGGCTTACTAGACGTTGAGCTAGAGCGGCCCTTCTCAAGAAGGCCTTGGTGACTTCAACAGCGGAGAGATCCCCGCTCGCTAGGAGCTGGACAAGATCTTCCGGGGACCTTTCTGTAATTTCAACTTCATGTGATGCGAGCAGCTGTTGAGGCAACCCTGTCACATTTTTAGGCAGCTCCGCCGGGAGATTCGGCAGAGGGGGTTCGACAGCGATCGAGGCATCGCGGCGTTGGCGGACATCTTGGCATAGCTTTCCACCACAGCTATCGTTTTCTTCTACGACAGTCATCTTGAGTATGGGATCAGTGTTTGTGGAAGATGTGTGAGGGACCCGAGGCATTGTTGACTAGACTGGCTGAATGCACACTGCAATCCAATCAAGATATACTACGGCATGGACAGTGTTGGATTAATCCCTCCATTTTTTTTGACATCCGCTTTGCACAGGCCGTACGTACATTGGATACCCCACGCTCGCAACATGGGTTCGCTACTTCGTCATTTGGGTTCAACACTAGCCAGTACCTGTTGTTCTAAAATTGACTTTCCTAATCAGGAAGCTTCCCAATTTGGTAAGTATACTGGGGACATTTCTCGCAGTTCCTGAACCCCAGTTCCGATCATTACTTTGCATTAATTGATTCCGACGATAAGGTAGTTCCAGACTTCCCCAGGTTCTAGACCGGGATGGATGGGGTCACCTCAGATTTGCGGGGTATTCTTATCTCGTCTTGGAACGGGTCTCCTGTTTGGATGATTCAGCTAGGGCCTAAAGTCAATAAACAGTTCCTTTTGTACTTTAATCACTGCCATACCAGCACCTTCGAGCCACGCCCTCACCTCAACTACTTCGATCCTAGAATAAGCAACTACAGCTCATAATTATTGCCATTTACCCCCTACTACACATTCTCAGAATATCTTATTGATGCAGCCATGTCGGAGTTAGCAGCAGAATCCCAAGGGACCCGCGCCGGTACTCTACCATGGTTCAGGCTCAATAAGTAAGAAGAGGAACCCAAATCATCATATTCTTACTAACAGATACATAGCCCCTTTGTGCAGAATCTTTTGATGGCGGGTGTTCTCTTCTGCAACCCAGGCCTTTACCTAGCAATTCTGGTAAACCGAATCCCGCACGCCATTGCTGACCGCCGCCATATCCCACAGTACAACGAGCTGACATGATTTCCTTCCAGGGTCTTGGGGCAGGTGGCGGTGAGGCGTCTTCGCTCTTGATGGCTCAGACATCAAATGCCTGTCTGTACGCTGTGTTCGCATTGACTGGATTATTTGGAGGCACAATCCTCACCAATATTGGCCCCAGGTGGACTGTCCTCCTCGCAATTTCAGGTTATCCTCTTTATACTGGTGAGAAGTCACACAACCATTCCTTTAATTGAGGCAATCTCCTAATATCTGTGATACTAGGCTCCCTTTGGTATTTTGATGAGTCAGGCGGTCAACTTTGGTTTCCTCTTGTCTCAGGATGCTGGCTTGGCTTCAGCGGTGGCTGCTTATGGACAACTGCTAGTAAGTTTCTGACGCTGCGTATCAAGTAGGACCGTTAATACGCGAAGAGCTCGAGGTTGCTTACAAAAAGTTCATCAACAGGCTTTATGGCAAACGTTTATGCGTCTGAATCTGTCCGTATATCTCCTAGCTGTGTGACTGGATAGGGCTGACCTTGAACTTTAGGAGAAAGGGGCCTGGAGAGCTATCCAGTGGACCGGCAACTCGGTTGGTGCCACTGTCGGTGCCAGTATCGCGCTTGCCATCAACTTTAATGGTACGTTGTCCGTTATTGCTGTCCTCCAACCGGGATAGGATAATAATAGTGTTGAAGCCCAGAGTCCTTCTACGCCGAAAGCAGTCTACATTATCTTCATTGTTCTTCAATGCGCCTCGGGCGGCCTTGCTATTTTGATGGTCAATCCAAACAAACTAATCAGGCCCGACGGCACACCCGTGGCCATATTCCAACCCACAACCGTCAAAGAGAGCGTAGTCGCTCTAGGCTCCATATTCAAAGAGTGGAGATTGATTCTCATGCTGCCGGCGTTCTTCACTCCAGAGGCGTTTGTTGTGCTTCAGTCTTCACTTAATGCGTACGCCTTCAACCTTCGCACACGAAGCCTAAATAATGTCTTGTCATATGCTTGCCAAATCCCCATTGCCCTTTTTGTCGGCTACGTCATTCTTGACAACGAGCGACTGGGCTCTAGGCGGAAGCGTGGGCTCCTGGCTATTAGCTTTGACGCAATACTAATCACTGGAACATATATTGCTCTTACCATCTGGCTTAGCAGCTGGGGCTTTGATAGGAGCAAGCCCGGTCCCAACATCGACATTACTGACGCGGCCTGGCCTGGTGCCGTTGTTATCTACCTCCTTTATGGTGCTCAGTATGGTATCTTCCAGAACACTGTTCTCTGGGTCCTTGGTTCGATGAGTAATCAGCCTAAGTTAATGGCTCATATGGGTGGTGTGATGGTTTGCTGTAAGTTTTTAGGTGGCCAGTCGCCTATCACGAAGAAGACAAAATTGACAAACGTATACTAGTCATCTCGGCAGGCACAGCGGTGTCTTTTGGTATTGACTCAGCAAGTGTTCCTTATGAGGCTGAGAACGGCCTGTGGTTTGCCTTGAGCACTCTGACATGGCCAATTCTCGCCTTTGTGACCTGGCGATACATTCGCCCCACCAACTATTTCGAGGAGGACGGAGTTGGTATCCCTGCAAAGGTCATTCAAGGAGTCGAACTTGATGAGAAGGTCAAAGAAGAGCGCGAGTCCGGTAATGTAGATGAAGAGAAGAGATCTGTCTGAAAACCACCTATAAGATGCTTTCGATCACGATCCGTTATGGAGTCCACCAATGGGGGCTAATGCAATCTATATTCTTTTCATCAACTCAAGGCCGGTTATAACGGCTAGGAAATTAAAGTCTTTTTATTCTAAGGTGCAAATAAAAAAAATAAGCACTGTTGCTCAGGTGATTTATGCTTCTGACTCTTATCTTCAAGTCCAAGAAAAATATCACACTCGCTTGCAAAGCCTACTGCTCGGGCTAGGTATATTAAATTGACCTCCAATCCATGTAACCCTTATAGCCTCGAGAACAAATACACATATAACGAAACGGGTATTCTTACCATGTGGTGCCAGCTTTGAATTTGGAAAACGTTGTGACATGAAGTTTGGATTGTGGACATACAAGGGGCGTGCAGAAGCAATCAACATCATTATTAAAGGATAAATATAAACCACTAGGCTAAATATATATTCCTAAAAATACCTAATTAAGCCTCCTACCTATTTTCTAACTAAATAAAATATAAATATAAGGATAACTTGAAGTTATACTACCTTTTATGTAAAAGCAGTTGTACTATCAAGGTGTTCTTAGATTTGCTGCCTGGTTGGGCCCATAGTCGATCTTTTACCATATCTACGAAGATGTAAACTATCATGTGCAACCTCTTGATTCATCATTGACTTGTGGTAAATACGCTAGTCCTACCAACACCACTCAGTCTAAATGCGACCCGCACGGAATTCTTCAGCCATTTCTTCAAACGTGCACCACTCAACTCCATCGTATTGGTTGATCCAGTCAATAAATCTAGTAAAGCATTAGTTCTCACATGGGATTTCTTGTTGATAATCCACCCGTGGGGGACTTACCGCTCGTGCATTCTCATGACATGTGCCTTGCCACTGACTTGAGGGTGAATTGTCAGGGGAAAGATGAATGTGTCGTAGTGCTCATAGCAGTAGAGGAAAGACTCCCTCCATGTCTTTTCCACAACCTCTGGATCAACGTAGCCTTGCTACTCGTAATTTAGCACTCGCCGCACTCCGGTGGGCCAGGAACTTGGTCACTTACAGCGTTTGGGCGCGTAGCCTCGAATTGGAACGCGGGCCAATCATCAAATGTCCAGTTACCTAGTGAAAACAAGTTGGAATTTACTTCACCGTAGGAAGTAATGGTAGGCTTTGCTTACCTGGAATTACCACAATGTTGGAAGGGCTCTGAAAGGAGGAGGGCACCATCCAAATAGATGCTTCTTTGCGATAGTCGGTGACGGTGTGTGTTTCTCCGGCTTTCGGAGCCCAATACGCATGAAAGTCATTATGCATGAATGAATGGTCTATCACGTTTAGATTTTGCACTTGACGGTCATGATACAGGAATTTCACTCACCGTAGCTAAAGCCCATCTCTTCCATGATGTTGATCTGCTCCGGGTGAGGATCCCATGCCGGTGCCGTAAAACCACGAGGCTTCCTCCCTCCACAGAACTTGGTCAAAATATTGACGGAATTTTCCATAACGTCTCGGAACTGCTCAGTGCTGAGTTCTCCGGGGTGCCTAATCATGTTGCAAGTCATGTGAGCTCTGAAAAATGGATGCCACGAATAGATTAGAGGTAAGTGCTACGAAAGATACTTACTCGTGTGTGTAGCCATGACAGCCACTGTTGCATGAGTGTTAGACTTTGCATGATACATTTGGTCGCGGCATTACTTACATCTCATGTCCACTATCTCTAATCAAAGCCATTGCTTCAGGGAACGTCTCAATAGTGTGCGCGGGGATGTACCTAGTTGCTCTAGTTTAGTCTTATTTTTTCATTAATGGTATCTCGTTAACGAATGTGAGGGAATGAGCCAATTTACCATGAGCACTTGATGTCTTTCTTCTCAAACAGATCCAGTAGTCTCTTGGTACCGATTTCAGCACCAAAAACTCCTTAATATTGCCTTAGTCGAGTTTCCATCTCGCAGACGCAGATGACTTACCTCTAGAGATGTTTGAGAGATTGGGCCTGGATCCATTGGTCATATTAATGTGTCCCGCGATGGCATCGACATCAATGCCGTAGCCGACCAATACTCTTTTGTTGCCCATGATGATGGAATTGTTCTTCAGTGAAAAACTGGCTGCACCGAGATCAGATGGATAATCGAAGAAGCCTAAACCCTTTGCTCTTATGGACCATGGCCAATGCGTCTCAGCCCGAGGACAATGTTTCATATGAGCTGATCGCAATTAATCTCTCTGACATATCGGTCTGTGTATCACCTTCCTCTCAAAGCAATCAAATTGCAACAGTTCTCATCCGCACCGCGCTTGTGCGGATCAACCCCCCGAATTAGCGCCTCGGGGTGGGTGGAGATGCCGAATACTTTCCCAAAAAGGCAATTCGGAGATAAACCCAACTGGTGAGTTACCGACCAACCATCATTTGTTAGTGTGTGCACAGGAACATTGGAGGTTTGACCAATATGACGTCACGGGTGCAGTTTGTCTGTGTTTCATGCTGCTGAGGTGAAGAAATCCCGTCCAACTGACCGATAAGAATAGATGCACTCATTACGGTACTGGAGTCAATAGCACGCTAAAACATTACCTAGAACACTATGCATCGTTATTTCATACATAGAGTCTCCGGTAACTCTGACAGGCTGCCACAGTTCCGGCCAAATGTCCCCCCCCTTACCCTGATGCAGTCCAGACACTGGAGCTCACGTAGTCTCGTAGCCCGGGAACTCTGGCATTGCGCTAACCTGGTCTATAATGTACATTTCGGCAAAACCCTCGGTCATCTAGACTGATAATCTCCCAAAGAAGTCCAGTAGTACTATTGCTGGTCACCGCCTGTGGATTCCGTTGGCATCATCGTATCGTGGTGGTGTAACCTTGGTAAGCTCTACGTCGCATCGACGCAGCCTAGAAGATGCCACACAAATGTAATAAATTACTGACCAACTGGGTTCTGTAATGTCAAAAAAGAAAATTGTTATGAAAGCAACAACCAATTTATATGAGTATTTTTAGCTACCATCATGATATCAAGAAATTGGCCAAGGACTCCAACGCGACCTGCTGGTCTACTTTTCCGGTATTGCCCGCAACCGCCTTTTGGTATTCCTTTTCCGAGATTTCAGGTCTGGTCAGCTCCAACACTCGGCCCATGATTTTCTTGTCAAACTCCGGATGTGACTGCAGTGTCCAGAGGCGTCCTGGGAGGTAGAGGCCTTGGACAGTGGTATTATCAGTTGACCCTACGTTCTGGATTTCACCCAGATTACAATCTTTAACTTCCCAGCAATGCGACTGGTTGAGAGCCTTGAATACTCTATTAGTCAGACACATAACAGGAAGACCGCGGGAATTCGGTTCATACGATAGTGTCTTGCTTGAAGATTTGCTTTCCGGTTTCCGACAGTTGGATGCGCGTCACGGCGTTCTCGTACCCTTTATCATTGGCGCCCACTGATAGACCGTGCGCCAACGCCATTACCTGATGACCGAAGCAAATGCCAACAAATTTCTTATCAAGTTCCGTCTCTACCGTTATCTTGATGAATGAAACAAGTTTCGTTACCCAGAGTTCTTGGCTCATCGGGTGCGTCGCTGAGGGAGTAAAAGGTTAATTTCCGTTTTTTGTGACTCGGCATGAGCAAGATGCATTACTTACGCGCACCTGTGATCAGAATCACATCGTACTCATTTGGCTCTGGGTACTCCATTTTATTCTTTGTATCCCAGACTCGAATCTCAATCTGTCCTCGTAAATGGCTGTTCGAATTCAGCCAGGTAGAGATGAGCCCTCCGTAGCCGCCATATCTCGATCTATCGGGGTCGAGGGTGTCGTCACATTCGAAGATGGCGACTCTGGTGGGCGGAGACATGGTAAGTGAGTTGAGTCAACGTCTCTCGAATAAGCGGCGTATGGACAGTAGATTCTGCGATCTTTGGACATAGCAATTGTTCCTAGCTAGAAGCGTTCGATTTATTATGACCTTGGTCACCACACACTTTCCTGACTAGAGCAGTGGGGTGTCCAACAGCCCCATGGAGGCGCATGACACCAACTAAAATTTACCCTATCGAGAAACTCGAGTAAAGCAACGCACAGGGTATCCATAACAGAGCACGTCGAACGTGATACCAGCGTCGACGGGTTCTCGATCCCGTCATTACGTGCATTTAGATGAGTGCAGGAACTACTGGGCTGTGGTAGCATGGGGACATCCTTGCGCCCTCCCTTGCTATCATTAGTGCGTGTCTGTGCATGCATCCAGGAATTGACTCCACATGAACTCCCGGTCTCGTTGACCTTCTCAATATGGTAGGTTTTCGAATCGAAGCTGGCTTAGGCCGTAGTTATCACGCCCTAGCATGCACCCCGCAGTCTCGCCCCATTCCCCGCAGACCCTAGTCTCTCCTTATCAGGCGAGTTTTTTTGAGCCCTGCGAGGCTGGTCAGAGGACGTCACGCTAAGCTAGACGGGCTGTTGTACGTAGTCGGCAGCACGAGTATATCTCATGCGTTCCGAGGCTCACTTCCGCACCCAGCCCCGCACCACAATCCCCTGGGAATAAATGAGGCATATCAAGAGGAATCTTCGCCGCTAGCTTCATCGTTGATGTTGAGAATTGCGTCATCGGATTTACTGCAGAGTTCACCGAGGTTGCTCGAACCTGTGCGGCATATCCACGGCCCTTACTGGGAGGATACTGCTCCAGAAGATGAGACTGGAAAATAGGTATTAGGAGCGTTAGAACATAGACTGCATGCGTCTCGCCACCAAATAGATTAATCTTTCAAGGCATTGAGAACGCAGACTCATCACGAGCCACATTCCGACATCTCCCCGAAGAAAGGTGGATGAGGCGCAAACAGTGATGCTCCAGAATAGGAACTTGGCGAGACCAACATCATCTAGGGAAAGCGTCTACATATTGTCTGTCCACAAAGTTCGGCACCAACACTTCAAGTCCAGTGACGCCTCATCTCTAGGGTTGCAAGTATCACCGCCATGTTGCAGTGAAATCTTCAACCACGACTCCACCGGTGGCAATTACCAGAAGGACCACGTCCAGCCAGCCTCATTTGAGATGTCCCTCCAATCAAGAGCCTCTTTGCCCTCCAGGTCCGACTTCTGCCTATGACTCCAGACTAATTTCAGGAGCGACGCGCAATTCTCAAAGAGGGATAACTTTGTGGAATCTGACCCAAGGTTGTCGAGCATGCCAAGGACGCTCTGCTTCAAGTCTGGCCGCTCGACCGCATCTAGTTCGAGACTTGTAACCATGAAGGGCCAGATGACATTTACACTGATTTTTCTGTAGTCAGATTTATGCATGTGATGCAAGGCTCGATCAATGTACTGCTGCACGCTGGCATGGCGGTAGGGGAGCTTTCGGATCTTGCGCGCGTAGTGGACTAGAGCGGCGAAGCGGTAGGCTTCGGAAAGATTGGTTGACGTGTCGTCGTTGCTCACTGTCGGCGTCCATCGGACCAGCAGGTCTTCCCATGCATTGAAGAGGCGATGTTCGTCATCTCCTTCAGCCCCCGTATGACTGATGGGTACCGCTGACACGTGGTGCTCAATTTCGCAGAGCACGAATAGTACCACTGTAGGACAACCCATAATCTTCTCGAAGAAGAGGTCCTGACTACACAGTTGGTGGATAGCAAAACCTTGATCACATGCAAGATTACGCACGCTCTTGTTACCCAGAAAGGCTCGCCAGTATGCATGGGAAATGACGAGGGTGCGACCAGAGGACACAGTAGCCATAATCTCCATTGCAACAGCGCATTTGGTGAAGACTTGCCAGTCACTCGCCTCAGCAACATCAGCTTCTAGCCGGCCTCGGCCCTGTAGCATCATAATAACCCCCTGTAACCACAAGACCCAGTCTCTGACCCCCGAGTCGATGATCTCGATGGTTTGGATAAAGAGACACGCAAGAAGGTTTGGTAGGCTGGCACAGTTTCCCGCGGCTAGACTATCTTGGAACAGAACCAGCATCTTTTGCTTGTGCCAAAGGGCCTTGACGGCATCATCGGGCCTACCGCTCGATGATCGGGATGCCCAATATCCCGTCAGAGCGAACAGCGCATGCTGTAGAACGGGAGACTCCATAGATGCCGGAATAACGGTCGACATAAAAGGATTATCAACAGTGAGCCAGAGAGGCGTAAAATGTGGGAGCGCCCATTGGATATCTGCATGGAGGCTATTAGAAAATGTCTCCAAAAAGCGTGAAATGATTCACAAACATACACAGCTGATAATATCGAGCCGCATCCGTTGGGCTGACTTTCGTGTTAGTGGGATGGGTCATAAGGGGCGACAAGCAACGAATCTGCATCTCAGAACCAAATGCCTGGGCACTTTCTCTAAGGGAGGCTGGGGAGGAAAGCAATGGTTCTGAGGCGTGCGAATGTTGTTGCTCAGCCTCATCATTGGCAGTGTTGTCCGTGGGCATATATCCATCTGATTCGATGGACGTGATGCAGTCGCTATCAGTTGGCGAGCCTTGTCCGCGCAATACCATTTCAGCCGCAGCCAATGAGGCGGAATACAGCAGTTGACCCTGCTCAATAGTGGAGTGTGACTGAACGTCAATGGACCCGTCAGGTATTGGACTGCAGGGCATCATTCCTTCCAGCTGCAATAACCAAGGGCTGCTGGGCATCATGGATAACTCATCAAGCCCTGTGCCCCGAAACGCGCCGTCGTATTCATCACGGGCCATTGGTTGTTGCTGAACATTTGTCGAAGACAATGATGGCCCGTGTCTGTCCTCACTTGTGGGTGGATATACATGTCGCGTGTCCTGGCTTGACATTGCCCGACATACCGGCGCCAGCGCTGCTCCAGAATCAACGGCGCACACATTGTGATGCACCTGGCGATGCATCTTGTCGGAGACCCCAGTAGTGTCCCCTGCCTGGAACCGAACGCGATATTTTTTGCGCGACGTCGGTCTGGCTACTGTCGCGAGACGTCAGCGTGACCATCTGGAGGGCGTCTTCCCTGTGGGTTGGTGCAAGAATCCTACCTTGTGGCGGCTTGAAGACGCTCTCGACATTCTTTAATCTTCCACTACGCGCAATAGTTCGTGACCAACGGATTGTCTTGGGCGGCCTGTTCCCCGAGCCGTTATCGCCGGCTTGCCGCTTTGTCGTCTGCATTTCATCCAGCTGACTGCCATGGGCATCCATGTGCTATTTATCGGGACATGCAGTGGGCTAAAAGTCAACACTTCATGAAGAATTGCAACATGTAGCGCCTCCAATCCTCTAGTCTGCCGGCTAGATACAGATTAAACCCCGACCTGCTCTGGCCATCCATCACGTGACCACCCGAACAACAGGGCCTCAATTCGATCGAAGTTTTACTTTTTTTCTCTTGAGTCCTTTTAACTAATAAATCAGTACTAATGATAAATGCTGTAATTCACTAATAAACAAGTTGGTTATATCTATCTCCGATAGCCTCATTTAGCCCAATAGATATAACCTTAATAGTAACAGCCGCAATAAAATATCTTCCTCACCCCAGCCAGCTTTCTTTTCCTCTCCATCTTCTTCCATCAGTCACAAGCACAGCCAAATAGAAATACATACACATCTCATATATCTCGAACAACATAGCTTCTAACAGCTCCGCTGCCGCCCCTAGGCGAAATTCGAATGCCTAATTTTGCAGAGCTTTAAAGACAGCCAAGAAGAAGCAAGGGCTTATGCCAAAGACCTTAATAAGCTCCAAAATTACCTCCAAATCCAGTTTAAGATAAATCAAACTAAAGGATTTATAAAGAATTTATAAAGGAAAGCTTAAGGTATTTGCCTTAGAATATAATACCTGTCTCTCTATCTCAAAAAGAGAGACTTGATTAACTTAGCTCTCCTAGGATACAAGATCCTATTACCCCACTATATACCAGGCTCAGCTTATAGTAACTCTATCAGCACAGAAATTACCGCGCTTAATGGGCTGCACAAGAAGTTAGAATCGAATGACGGTCTAACAGACCACCAACTGCGGTTTGTACGAGACATGAAGGGCACCCATAACGTTGCTCGTTATGGGCTGTGGGTCAACTAGCTCCTGGAAACGATGAGGACCATCGCCGCGAATTAGTAGGGTTTTGGTTGGAACCGGAATTGGAAGGGTCTGGAAAGGGAAGCTGTTGTCTTGGAAGGGAAGCAATGTCGGTGTGGAGTCATGTGAAATTTTGTATTGTGGCGTTAAAAAGGTTAATATACCACGGGTTCATCTCAAATCACAAAATTTCATCACACAGGGGCTAAGTGGACTATTAGTTCAACACTCTAGTCGTGCTCGCGCACCACGATATGTGTCCCTAACCGACGTACGGCCTGGGTAAAAAGAAACAAACCGGAACATGGATGGAACTGTCCAAAAAAAGAAGACGACATGCAACAGCGAGGATTCCCCGGTCCTCACCAACCCTCGAGCCAATTCACCGCGTCTCACCTTGACTACGGGAAAGCGGACGGGATGGATCCCTTGTGTATTTAAGCATGTAAGCTGATATATTCTGATGCCAATGCGGAGAGTTATCGTCCCGTACCGACAAGTGTTATATCGTTTAAAAAGTTGAAAATAGTTGCCTAATCACTAGGGTTCCCTGTACTCTCGCAGACCCTCGTTGATTGTCGAGGCCGATGCGTCTCCCCACCAATTCACCAAGTCAAACTTTTCTGTATCACGCATCACCACTGACTCCCACTCGTCAGGCGTTTGGCCCAAAGGGCGTAAGAACCATACGCGAGGTAGATCAGAAATATATATCCGTACCCACGGTTCAAAGCGTCTCTCCTCAGGATAGCCATGAGGCATAAGCTTGGCTTCATTGCCAGACGCCAAGGCTTCTGTGTATTTCCGAAAGTACTCGCGATCGAGCATCCAGACCCATGCATCCACGAGCGGAGCCCTCAGAAAACAACGACATAGCTCTTCATTAATCTCGCCGCACTTATCTAGAGGGGGCAGCTGGTCAGGTAGTGCCTCTAGGGTGCGCAGAGCCTTTTCGTCAATAATAAGGCAGTGATCGTTCCGCACATAGCGATCCGATGTATCCAGTGCGTTCTCCTCAACCCACTCTGTGAAAGCACGTCCAATTGCCGTGAAGTCCTCATCGCCATCCTCGCCATTTGCGATGATTGTGTCCTTGCCTGGGTAGTCCTCGATGACTTCGAGCTTGAAGCGACGCGCAAGATCGTGCGATGGCAGCAATTTGCCCCCAGTAGGCCGCGCATCGAGCTGAGCGATATCCTGACCAGGATCGAGCGTTATGTAGCGTTGGTTTAACGCCCAGTGGCGAATCCAGAGCTTGAGTTTTGCGATGCCTGCATGCATACGCTCATTCGATTCGGGGGTCAAACATGCACTGTAGAGGGTGAAGCCCCATGTGTGAGGGTCTTTGGAGCTTTGGCTGCCCCATCCTTTGACTTCGTCTTCGAGCTTTTCTAGCACGTGCCACTCATTATTGTCCACCGTATGGACTATATTTGGGGCTGAACTGAAGCCTTCCGGCAGCCAGTATTCCTCCCAAGTTATGGGGCCTAGCTGCCCTTCCGGTTCAGGCGCAGTAGCCATGGCAAAGACTGACGGGTGTGGATGAGGGTTTGTTGAGGAAGGGAAGTTGTGAGGGAAGGGGCCTTGTGAGATGACCTGACTTTGACCATGATTAATTTATGCCCGCAGTGGGACCCGCTAGTGCTCGCTTGAAGCTTGGCAAATTCATACGTGCCAACAACGAATGCTACGCTCTTCTTCCGCTTAACCAAGGGTGTAATCAGCCCAACCAGATTGAGCAAAATCAGTTGTAGAAAGATGCTCAGAATGAATTCACTTCTAGCTACTATGCCTAATTCGGCATCGATACTAGCAATAGTTATTTTGGCTTATACTTCTACCTACTTTTTGCTCTTAACTTTTACATAAACTGGATTTATAGTAGACAGCCCCAAGAGTTATCTAACATAAGACAAAAGATGTTTAAGCTCCAACTATATACTTTGACTTTACTAAATATACTTAAGCCGATCACTTTCCAAGGGCTTTCATTATCTCACACGCAATTGCCTCTCGTGCTCATGCGGTTGTAGCTGAACTAACTCTCGCTTTCCTGCCGCTCCGTCTACACCGGATCATAAAATCCAGCCTGGTTAACCGTCGTGATAAGCGCCCTCGCCTCGATTACCGCAACCTCAGCCAGAATCGACACGTCAAGCGGGTTGTTGGGCTGATTCCATACCCTACGCATCTCGGTTGCCCAGGTATTTATAAACGACCTCATTCTAGTAGCGATCCGCGCGTAAAACGAGGGCATGTACTCGTCAAAATGCGCCAACGCAGGGATTGAGTTACCAGTGAGAATCTGGTGTGCCCGCTCTGCGACGCGGAGCTCACGGCGAAACTCCATCATAACAGTCGCCATCGAGTTGTGCACCACCAGGCGGTTGGTGTAATGGAAGACGTTGATGGCCTGGATTAACATCGTAAGTCAATATCGCACGAGAAGACGACTGTGGTAACTTACATTCCGCATATGTGTCAAGGCACCGTCTGCGCTGTTCCTGGTGCGAGTCATCAAGGAGTTCATGGCGCGATCCCCGACAGGATTTTTGTTTGCCCAGAGCTGCAAATATAATAGTTAGTGTTAAATAATTCGCGACAGGCATTAAATCAGGGAGCATGCTAACATTCAATTTGAAGCAATTCACGTTTTTCTTAGCAATGACAAAGACGTCAAAGTTCCTCCAACTGCCCAGAGAATTCATTAGACGAGCCTGAACCGTCCCCAGACTGACACTGGCGCCGTCATATCCCCGAGGTGTCCTGAGCTGGTTCATCTGGCCCAGAACAGTCGTATCCTGCAAGGTTTGCGTGAAGAAGCCGGGGGGAACGGTGTTCGTGGCAGGGGTTCCATCCGCAAGCAACCCCTGCATGGCGGCCACAAACCACTGTTTAATTTGCTGGAACTCGACCAAGTGTTCGGCTTTACATTTCAGTTAGTAAATGGCAGGTATAAATATTTTCAATCAGAATTTCCTACTCTCAGCCTCAGTCAAGGTTCCTGCTCGAGCGGCCGCTAGTTCGTCTGTCGCAACAATTGAGAAAGTCGTACACCCGCGTGCGGGGAAAGTAAAAACTTCAGCATAAATGCCTTCATGTAAAGGGTCATACGCGTTCCACTGTATGGATGTTCATGTTAGTGAGTGTAATCTACCTTGGTTCCCTTGCGCAAAAGGCACTTACCTGGCTGAGAGAACGATACTGCGAAGTGGTTAGCCAAGGTTATTCAATGGTGTTAGTCAGACACTGAAAAGAACACTTACATCTTGGAAACTTATGGTACCTTGGTATACAACATTATTGATAGTGACTCTCCATGTTAGATTCCTTGATCTTTTAACGAGATCTCTTTCAGCGATAGCGGTCTCCTCGTCGTCAACTTCCACACAGACAGAAACCGACACGCATGTGAAAGTATCATCTCCATTACCATTGAGACCACCGATGACAATATTCATCGCATCAATATTGCAGAGGATGTAGTCGATGGTGTACGCGACGCCTACCGCAACTACCATACCCGTCGGATCTGCAGCGAGATATCCAGCAATGTTTGCAGACGATAGATGTCCCCAGACCGGAACGATGATGTTGTCCCATAGATCCATATACGAAGAATCAACATATTGGTAACCGTAGAACTCTTGCGCCAACTCACTGACGGCAGTCACAGTGCTTGTCGAGGAACGGCGTGAGAGGCGAGCCAGGGTTGAATTGTCGGTGTCTAAATCATCGGACTCTGTATGGCGGTTAGACAGTGGCCCATAACTGTTCTGGAAGAAATCTAGATGCTCGCCATGGCCCAGCAAGCTCCGGACAGCGAGTGATCGTGGCTCAATATTACTGTAGTGATCTTCATAACTAGCAGGACAGGAGGGACCGGCAACAAAATCCTCGAGTGCTTGTCGATATACACTCAGCATTGGATCCGCTCTCTTTTCAACTGTACGAGCTCTTGGAGTACAGCAATAAGCTGATGATCCCTTCTTGCAGTCAGTGCCATCCATGGCAATACGTACTTTGCCAGATGGACATCCAGGCTTGCAATCTTTGCTCCCACCTGGACCACCTCCCAAATTGCTGTACCAGTCGCAGTCCTGCCACTGCCAGTTATCGTCATTATTGTCACAGCAGTAACTTCTGCTGTTAGCCATGCATCGTGCTGCTCCCGAGCCTTGCTTCGACAGGGCAACCAGATCTCCAGCCTGCGCGTTGCTGCATTTGCCGTCGCAGAAAGGCCACTCTCCCCACCCGCACTGGCCATAGAGCTTCATGTTGTCGAAAGTCTCCTTCCTGGAACCAATGCCCACTCGCGTAGAGCAACAGGCGGCCTGGTAACTCTTGAAACCACCAAGGCCCGCACCATAGCAGTATTGGTTGTTGCCGCCAACCTCGACCCAATCATCATATGGGCAGCTGGGCGTACAGTCTCCGTTGCGATGCTTGTACCAACCGCAAGTAGGGACGCCATTTCCAGAGGGGCAGCATAGGGTGTGGCTGCCATGACCATCACAGCCCTGACCGTCTAACATGATCTCGCCCTTGCGTGCACCGTCGTCATACCTCTTGATGGTGGTCCATCCAGAGGGACAGCCCTCGCCACAATTGGTCCATTTGCATTGATCGTAGTTTGTGATGTCTTTCCCACTATCCCCATCCTCCATAAACATGGCAACAGCGGGGTTGAACTGGGGTGCGTGTTTTCCTAGTGCCTTGGAGTACTTGGCGTCTTGAGTGTCGTGAGAGATAGCCCAGACCATGACACCGCCAAGACACCTCTTGTGAGCAAAATCTGTCTTGAGTTTGAGTGTTTCCTCGTCATCATATGCCACCCAATTGACGTCGTTGTATATCAAAACCTTGACGGCCTCTTTCTCGTAGAACTTGGGCTTTGAACCAGTCTTGTTGAGGATATCATCAATCTCCGAGTTAAGAATAATGCCTGCTTCGTTGCTGCATAGGTTCTTGGCAGATCCAGAGCCGTAGCGACATCCAGGGTCTGTGCAAGAGGGGTTTTCCATTCGAAAAGAACGACCATAGAAGGCAAGTCCCATCACAACCTTGCTTGGGTTAATGTCATTGAGCCACAAGAGATCCAGAGCTGAGTCTATCTCTGTGAGGTTTGTGTGGGCGTTGAGATAGGGGCCGACCCATTTGTTGGTCAAGTCCCACGAGCCGTGCAGGTCGTAGGACATGCTTTGAAAAGTTAATAAAACATGCGAAATGTATAGTGGTATGGTACTTACATGTTGAAAAAGTCAATATCTTGCTCCATGGCCACTATGTCGAAATGCTTGAGGTACCCTGGCAATCAACGATTAGTAAATAGATGGCTAGGCCGGGCGTGGAGTACCTCAACGTACAGAGAGATGCGGGAATTGTGATACTGATCTCGTCTCTTCCTGTCTCCTTCAAGCTCTTTTTGATGTTCTTGAGCAGCGCTGGGAAGTTCTTGTAGTCTTCATCGCGCCCACTGCGATCCTTTGCGGCCGGATACTCCCAGTCAAGGTCCAGGCCATCGAAACCGTACGTTGACATGAAGCTTACCAGGGACTTGATGAACTTGTCCTGGTTTGTCTTGCTCCTCGCAATATCAGAGAAGACGTATTGAGTCGCGCCTGGGTCGTTGAACGTCCAACCACCCAGTGCAATCATGATCTTGAGGTTGGGGTCCAACTTCTTCAAGAAAAAGAGACGCCTGTATAGTAAAACATCTGCCTCAGACTCAGGGCGTACTTCGAATGTGCTGGGGTCAATGGTCGCAAACGCAAAGTTGATGTGTGTATAGACCCCTGCAGGAATGCGCTCGGGATTAAAGCTATTGCAGGAACGTCCCATGGACCAGCTCTCGTAGTAGCCTACGACGCGGTTGAAGGCTTTCTTGCCAGAGCATTCTTTGGGCTTAGGCATTTTGAAGTCTTTGCCGCAATGGTCTTCGTCTGTTCCACAGAAGCCATGCCTGGAACAGCAGATGTTCAGAGGGCACTCATCGAGCTCGACATATGCTCTGCCAAAGTCTCCAGGGTCACACTCGGCCTTGCGCTCGCAGTTATTGACACAATTATCCTTGCTGCAAACTGAAATATCATGTCAGTACCAATAAAAGACTTCAACCTCATTGGCATGTGGTATACTTACAGTCTTTGCCGTAGCCACAGAACCCGAACTTGCTGCAGCAACCCTCCGGACATGGCGTAGATGAGCTGCATTCTTCAGCGAGTACAGGCGCAATCAAGGCTAGAAGCAGGCAAGCCTGCAGAAAAAAGACCAAGTATCTCGTCAAGTTCCTCATTTTGAGATCCTGGCAGCCCAAAACTAACTGAACGGAGGACTCATCCGTTGGTAACTTGAAGAGGGTACGATATAAAAGAAACAATTAAGAAGAAAACACGGGCACCCCCAAAGGTCTATCATAAAAATGTCACAAGTCACAACCTACATGCCCAACCAACAACGATATTACTTGACCGCCGCATGCCATAACACCCCGGTATACTGGGCCATTCCGGTCGGCTCGGGGCCGAGACCACTGCCAAGACAGGTTCTTGTGGGCCGCCAAATCAAAGGACCCTGAGTGATATCTTCGCTCGGCTCATCCAAGCACCTAGGATGGACCCTGGATCCACTTCGGCCGCTACAACATCTTTATATTACGCTTAAAAGGTGTTCGCCTCCACCATATTGCCATTGAAACCCTGGGAAGCCCCCACCCTGTTGGTCGACGTTCATGACAACCAACAGAAGCTGAACAACGTCGCCAATCACCAGCCCTGCACAGAATTTTTCGCTAACTCATAAAGAAATTAGATTTACGAAAGGTTGTGAGTTGTCGGCACGAGCCGCTCTTGGCATTTGACATGAGCCATTCTCGGCATGAGATGGGGACTACGACGTTGTTCAGCACAAGATTACATACAAAGTATTTGTCGAGAGACGGATTCTGCGAGATTTGGACTTGAACACTGCTTCAACATTTGACAACACAATCACATCTCGCCACAGATAGAGCACAATGAGGCACCTCGCAGGGCACCCAAGGGGCTCTCTGTGCATGCTGCTGTTGTCCATATGTCTTTTTGTTACTATTGTTCACGCCCATGGCCATGGTCACGCGCACCTTCATGGCCGTCACCTCGAAAGGGACGAAGCAAGTGTCTCGCAGGCTTCAAGCCAAGACAATGGGACCTTTTCCACAGAGTCTGAAAAGTTGATTTCGCAGGCTATTGCAGCTATGCGGCAGGCCAATAAGGCTCGAGTCGAGAATCCAACGTTCAACAAGGACAAGCTCTCAGGGAAGAAAGAACCATCAAACCCTGCCCCTCCCCTTGACTACCGTAATGACAGCTCAACATTGAATGAGCGTTCCTCTGTCTCTGAGAAGGTTGCCAGCACTTACAGCGTCCCCAAAGAGATCCAAGAAGCAGCAAGGAAAGTTGCTGAGAGCAAGGGTCAAGAACCCAAAGGAAATCACAGTGAGGTTGCCATCACGATGAGGAAGAAATACCGAAACAACACCAACGACACCAACACGCCAGAGCCACTGAAGGCTCCTTGGGGCAAGTTGCGTGAATGGGCTCCAAATGCAGATTCTGAACTGAAGAAGCGTGCGAGCGGTTACTGGATGGTCGACATGGCCAAGCTTGGCTCCAGCCCATACGCACAGTCTGGCTACAAGGTATGTCGCACTCGAAGCATCCTTTTCTTTCTTTTTCTTTTTCTTCTTCTTTTTTTTTTTTTTTTTGTGTACTTCAAGGTACTGACTAAAGACCATCTTGAAGGTTTGGAGAAATGTAAAGGACTACGGTGCCAAGGGAGATGGTGTCGCAGATGATACAGCTGCCATCAACAAGGCCATCTCTGATGGTGACAGGTGTGGTGCGAACTGTGGTTCCAGTACCATTCGTCCAGCTACCATATACTTTCCACCCGGAACGTACCTTGTCAGCAGCCCCATTATCCAGTACTATAATACTGAGTTTCTTGGAGATGTGAGTTGTGGCCGACCCGCTTATGACATGTCTGTAATGGACCTCTTTCATGCTTACTTTTTCGACAGCCTCATTCAGTGCCCACAATCCTTGCCGCTTCCAGCTTCGTGGGCCTGGGTGTGATGACCAGTGATGTCTACGTCAGCGACGACGAGGAATGGTACATCAACACCAACAACTTCCTGCGAAGTATTAGGAACTTCAAGATCGACATCCGAAATACCGACACTGGTGCTTACATCTGTGCTATCCACTGGCAGGTTGCGCAGGGTACATCGTTGGAGAACATTGAGTTCTACATGCAGTACAACAGTGACATTCCCAGCAACACCCAACAAGTAAGTGAACGTGATAAGTCATTAAACGAGGGCTCTTGCGCTAACAACAATCTCAGGGTATCTACATGGAGAATGGATCCGGTGGCTTTCTTTCGGATCTCACCTTTGTGGGTGGCAACTTTGGGTGCGTTAAATCATGCTTCCCCCAGATCTCGACCCAGTATCAGATGCTAATTCTCAGACCAGAGCATACTTCGGCAACCAACAATTCACCACGAGCGGCCTCGTTTTTGTCAACTGCAACACTGCCGTCCAGGTACACTGGGATTGGGCGTGGACAATGCATGACTACGTGATTGAAAGCTGCCAAACGGGATTGGCCATTATCAACGGTGTAAGTATTTGCTTCCCAAATGCATATGTATCTATCATCTGACTTTATGTGATACTAGGTGGCAACTGGAAATGGTAACTCAGGCCAGGGTGTCGGCTCTCTCATATTGGTGGACAGCCTCATCGCCAACACGCCCATCGGCATCTCCACTTCCCCTATAGCGAAAGATGTTACATCTTTTCTAGCCCAAAATGTCGGCTTCTTCAATACCAAGACAGCGATCCAGCAGAAGGAGCTAAATTCAGGCAATACCAAGACGATCGTAGAGGGTGGCAGCGAGGTCATTCTCGAAAGCTGGGGCTTTGGCAAGGTCAGCGATACACCCTCTGATGGTTCCGCGAGCGAAGAGAAGTTTGTTAGCGGCTCCAATATTGCGACCATGAATCGCAGCGAGGTTCTTCTGGGCAATGCCTACGATCGCATGGCCAAATCTTTCTTCACAAGGCGACGTCCGACGTATTACGATACCCCGACGTCAAAGATCATGGACGTGAGAGCTCTCGGTGCGAAGGGAGATGGCAAGACGGATGACGGGCCCGTTTTGAACAGTATCCTGGATGGTGCGGCCAACACATCCTCTATCGTGTACTTCCCCTATGGCTCCTACGTCGTCAAGGAAACTCTTCGTGTTCCCGTTGGCTGTCGGATCATCGGTCAGGCTTGGCCCTCCATCGTTGCCCAAGGCTCCAACTTTGAGGATGAGGAGAACCCGCGTCCCCTAATTCAGGTAGGTAAACGGGGCGACAAGGGCATAGTCGAGATCCAGAACATGATGTTCACTCACTCGGGGGCCACCGCTGGTGCTATCATGGTTGAGTGGAACGTTGCCGAGTCCAGTCCTGGGTCTGCAGGCATGTGGGGTAAGTTTACATGCAGCGCGTCTTCCTGTGTTGGTTCTTGCTGATGCTCGTTTTGCAGATACACATGTTCGCATTGGTGGCGCGATCGGCACAGAGATGCTTTCTCAGAATTGCCCGAAGAAATCGGGTAAAGTCAATACTAGTTGCAAGGGCGCGAGCATGCTGATGCACATGACACCTGGCTCAACGGGCTATCTTGAAAATATGTGGCTCTGGGTCGCTGACCACGATCTCGAGTATGGACACCCCTGAGTTCCCTCCCAATATTTGATTCGCTAACAATGCAACAGCAAAACCTCGCAGGATCAGATTGACGTTTATGCTGCCCGTGGCCTTCTTGTGGAAAGCGACCACGCCTGGCTCTGGGGAACATCTGTTGAGCACTGCACACTGTACCAGTACCAGCTTACGGGTGCCAAAAACATCTTGATGAGTATGGTGCAAACCGAATCGCCATACTACCAGCCAGTCCCAAAGGCTCCGAGTCCATTTAAACCTGGTTTGTTTCCTAACGATCCGACCTTTTCGGACTGCGCGGATTCGAAAGAGAAGGGTTGTGGATCTTCGTGGGCGGTCCGCATCCTCGAGTCCTCTGCTATCTATATGCTGGGCGGAGGACTATACAGCTGGTTCGACGACTACAGCCAGGAATGTCTCAAGACTGAAGACTGCCAGCAGCGCGGATTTGAGGTTCGACAATCCAAGGACATTTGGCTCTACAACCTCTGCACAAAGGCCATAGTCGAGATGATCTCGCCTTTGGGTAATGCGCCCACCTTGGCTGCCAACAACAAGAACGGATTCGTCTCGTCCGTGCTTGCTTGGCTTCAAGGCTCTAAGCAGACTATTGGAAACGGTGATTTTGAAGGGTTCCAGGTATACACAGCCGAGGAGGTTGCAGCGCTGCGCACCAAGCTGCCTTCGGTGTGCAAGACAGCACTGACCGAACGTGTCATCTGCGAAAACACCGTCTCCGACTTCACCCGGTTGGAATACCGTGGACCTCTATATAACAAGACTCTTACAGATGCTGTGTGTGATAGCCGATGTGGTAAGAGCCTCAAATCGTACTTCGACAACGTGGCATCTGCTTGTTCCGGGTACACTATGGACGATGGTTCTGTTCCGACCATGCTTGGTGGTCGCATGTACTCGGGCTACAACGAGACGTGTCTAAAGGACGATTCGAGTGACAATTACTGTAACGGTGGGTTCCTGATCATCCCTCCCAATTTCACCGCCTGCCTACATACTAACTGTTTTTGTTCTCTACTAGACATGATCCTCAAATTTACCACCGTTGACTCGTTCGAGGAAATGCCCAAGGAGGAAATGTGTTCGTACTGCTACGTCGAACGCAATGCCATGATGGCGCGCACTCCCTACTCCATCTACGATGAGTTCTACCAGGAACGCCTCAAGTACATCTTCAATCGATGCGGCAAGTCTGGGCCCACGGATATCCCTGACCCCTTGATCCCTCAGCCCGACCTGAGCAGCTCCTGTCTGTCGGGTAACAAGTACACCACGTCTGCGGGCGACACCTGTGACTCTATTGCCAAGGCGCATTCCTTCGCGTCCGCATCTCTCCAGATGGGGAACATTATGATCATCCCCAACTGTACTGATATCGATGAAGGTATCGATCTTTGTCTGCCTTTGAGTTGCGAGATGACGTACGTCGTAAAGGAGAACGACACGTGTATCGGAATCGAGTCCGCCGGCTACGACAGCGGCCTACGCCTGGGCGACGTTCGCCGCTTCAACTCCTGGGTGGACAGTAAGTGCAGCAACCTCTGGTCCGCCAGCGAGAACGTCTACGGCCACGTCATCTGTCTCGCACCCCAAAACGGGGTGGGCAACTCCACGACCCCCGTGCTGGATCTGCCGTCCCGCCCGGGGGGCAATAGCCGCGCTCACTGGTTGCCCACTGCTCCGCCAGAGGGTGCAACTAAGGCGGTTGGGACGACGGATATGTGTGCCATCTGGTATGAGGTGCCAGCGAATGACGATGGTACGACGAGCTGTCCTCTAATTTGCGTATATGGCGGCTCGACGATTGATCTGCTCATGGAAGCCAACCCCAGCTTGGGCACAGACATTTCCAAGTGCAGCGACAACATCAAGCCAGGGACATTGTACTGTGCTCTGCCGTCAGCAAACTGGAAGTGGGTGTTCGATGAGAACGACAATCTGATTTCTTGGTAGAGGCGATACTCAGCAGCTTGGCTGGGATACCTACGGTACTAAGGAAAGGAGGGTTCAGATCAATAGATTCTTGAAATTATAATTGGCATTTATGATTTTTAGATATATTACATGATCCTTTAGTGTATTTAAAAAAACTTATCAAACATCACATTGGTTAATTTAGTTTATTTACAATCCAAAGTCATACTGCCCTAGATTTGCCGATTATCAGGTACTATTTATAGCCTCATTAAAATTAGAAGAAGCTCTTTATAATATTTACTCTACCATTATTCACTATTATAAACATATAGTGGAAGTAATCTAACAACCGTATTTGTGAAGATTTCTATTATATGCGTATGTATTTACTGACGTTATTGTAGGGTTACTGCGCTAAACGATCGAGGCCACACCGCCCTTCATAGTGCATCCGAATTTAGCCCTCTGGAAGTCGTGGAGTTGTTGCTTGCGGCGGGGGCGAACATCGATGCTGTTGACTCCAGGGGCTATACCGCCATTCACATTGCCTCCGAGTGTGGCTGTCAAAACTGATAGATACTCATCATCGCCGGGCGCGGACAAATGAGTACTGTAAACACTCTACACTAAAATTACGGTGCAGGTGAGAGATAACTGCTGCCACGCAGGGCAAAGTTGGTCCACAGTCTTTCAAGTCAGAATAAGGGACAACTAAGACGAGCTTACAACTTCATCGCGTTAATGTATATGTATTCAGATCACTACAGATAGTGTTACATCGCAGGTGGGGTGCGCGGGGTGGCGAGGCACCCAGCAAGGCGGCGTGGCGGTGCCGGGCTTATTCCTCATGCTCGCAATTAATCACGGCAAAAGCGTTGTCAAGACGAACCAACGTCACATTACCTGACTCATGGCTAAAAACCGCATTGCTTTGCGTGAATAGCCATGTGATTTTCCACCCCGCATGCATGTATTGTCTCAACACCTGAGCTTCCGTGTCGGGCCAGACCCAACTTAGCTCCGTCATCCAGGGCATACACAGGCTCAAGGAACCCCCAAAAGTCTCTCGAGGATGCGATCCAGAGCTTTGAGAGCGCCTTGACCCCCGATGAGCGTGCTAGGCTGCGGTTGGCCAAGACCATCCCGGATGTGGGCACAGTCATGACTTTTACTGCACAGCTCGACGAATCCAACCGATCGAGAAAAGGCCGCAGCATCGCCAGTCGTTTGTATTCTGTGCTCCAGTCTGTTGGCGATTTCTCAGCCGTCGTCGACACGTTGGTGTCATCTAACCCCTACATTGCTGCTCTTGTTTGGGGGAGTGTTAAGTTTACCATGCTTGTATGTATCTATAATGATACAGCGAGGCGAAATTGGCACTGATAGCATAGGCTGTGGTCAACTTTACTTCATATTTCGAGGCGCTCTCCAATTTATTTATGAGTTTCAAGTCACACTGCCCCAGGTTTGCCGATTATCAGGCACTGTTTCCGATGTCGTCGAAATTGCAAGAAGCTCTTTGTAACTTTTACTCTGCCATTATTCACTGTTGTAAACATATGATTGAAGCAATCCAACGACCGTGTTTGTGAATAATTCTATTATATACGTATGCATTTGCTGACATCGCCGAAGGGCAAACGCAGTTATTATATGCCTTTAGACAATCTTTTGATCAAGAGTTTAAGCCAGATATCGACCATATTCGAAATTGTGGAAATGAAGTAAGAGAAGAAATTGCCTTTACCAAGGCTCAAGCAGATTTGCAATATCAAGAGATTGAGACCAAGGAACGAGAAGGATCCAAGCAACGGCTGGGAAGTTTTATGGCGTTGTCAAAGAGCAAACTCAATAGGATTAAAGATATGCAGTCAAAACAAGACCAGCTGCAAGCCAGTAAGTTCCTATTTCCCTAATAATTATATTTCTAACAGTGATTCAGGGAACAAAAAGCAACAGTTACTCGATTCGCTGTCCTCGCAAGATCATTTCAGCCCATTTAGAGAGGCTTGTAGGAAGCGACACTGCAGTACCGCGGAATGGATATTCTCAACTTCAGAGTTCAATCACTGGAATAACAGTTCTGAATCATCCGTCTTGTGGTGCGCTGGTAAAAGTAAGTTTTGATGGAGTGCTGAGACGGGGCTAAGCTAATGAATGCTTTTCGTAGTTGGCTCAGGCAAAACAATCATCACGTTAGCACATGAATCCGTCAGCCCCTGACCGATGTAAAAAATTGACTTACATTCGAACAGTGCGAGCGCTATTCAGAATGCTTTCGCGAACAAGAACAGCGACGACTTTGTTACTTATTTTTTTATTCGATATGACGACTTAAAGTCACTCGAGGCGGAGACGATAATTCGATCAATCATCCGGCAGTCATTGGATGTCTTTACTCTCTCACAGGAATTACAAGACATGTTGGCGAATCTGGATAAAAGACCAATACCCGAGTTTGGGGATTTGGTGGCGATTCTTCAAAGACGAATTGCCACATCCAAATTATTCTACATATTCGTGGATGGAGTGGATGAATGCGAACCTGCAGAGCGGCGTATACTTCTCAACACACTCTCTTCTATTCGTGAAGCTGGTATGGGCTTAAAAGTCTTCCTATCCAGCCGCGAAAGTTTGTCCATGGAATTGAGGGAATCGTTTCCAGATATGGAGACGATATCAATGGCATCATCTGAAGCAAGTTGTGACATCAATTTGTTTGTTGGAGAAGCCCTGGAGGAACGCAAACGCAACAAGGACCTGAGGGTTGGCGACCCATTACTTTTCGAAGAAATTAAATGTGCACTTATTAAACACGCAGACAATATGTAAGCAACTTCAAACCACCCTTACTCCAGCCTGTCCACTGATTCTTTCAAGGTTCCTCTGGGTAATATTCTTGATGGACGAGATATGTGTCCAGTATTGCGATGATGATATTCGAACATGCCTGCAAAATTTGCCAAAAGACTTGAGGGAAACCTTCAACCGAGCCCTTGCGCGGATAGTTTCTCGACGATCGACTGCAGTTGTGCAGAAGGCGCTGCCCTGGGTGGCTGTCGCAAATCGGCACTTGACGCTCGATGAACTTGGCGAGGCCATGTCTATTGATATTGGACAGTCGTTCTCAAACCCGGAGAGAAGGATCAATGATATAGAACGCATTGTCTCATGGTCCGAAAATTTGCTCCACATTGACGAGGAGCATGGGACTGTTCAGTTTGCCCACCGTACCATCTACGACTTCATCACCGAGCCAAGCACAGACCCAAAGTTCCAGGCTTTTCATGTCAACAAGGAGGAGTTTGAACATTATGCCGGCGAGATATGCACGACATATATCTACTTCAACGACTTTAAAAGAACACTGGCCCGAAGATCACAACCGACTCACCGGATTATTCCCGCTGCTATAGCACCCGCAGCACTGGGGTCTCAATGGAAAACATCGAAGATAACAGCGAGAATTGTACAGTCTGGCTCACGATACAAGATGAGCGAGGCAAACAATGATGTCCTTGGCAGCTACGCCAGCGCCAGTTATGGTGACAGTCTGGATAAACATCAGCAGGCGTATCCATTTCTCAGATATGTGACTCAACAGTGGTTATGGCACACTCACAGATTAAAACGTGGGGTATCTACTACCTGGGAACTGTGGGAGAATGCAATTATTTGTGGCCATGATTTGGTGCAGACACCTTGGTCTGTTGACGAGTTTGACTCGAATCCGTCAGAACTCTTAAATTGGGCTTGCCGAAATAGTCACTACGCCTTGATACGGCTTGTTACAGAACGTCAAAGTCTAACGGCACCCCAGAAAGCCGAGGCCAAGTTCATAGGAGCAGCGGGAGGCGATCTTGAAGTACTAAAGCTCTTGTTCGAGAATGAGATGGTGCATGACAACTATGAAAACTATCTCACATTCCATGTGGCTGCCGCACATGGCTACTTGGATCTTGTCAAGTGGCTATTGGAAAGAGGGATCAGGCTTGATGGCTCAATCAAGTTTGCAAAACTCCACGTCAGTTCCATCGACCGCCTTAAAATCCTCGAGCGGCTGCATGAAGCAACTAAGTGCATCGATTTGACTGATGGTTATGGCGCGCTCCGTGCCGCTGCGGTTAATGGCCATGCTGCAGTTGTGGGATACCTTGTTTCCATGCATCGAGTGAGATTCAACGACGATAGAGTTTATCATGCACTCCGAGCTGCTTCAATATATGGCCATACAGAAGTGGTCGAGCAATTGACCGCCGCGAGAACCAGGACCGCTTACGTTGGCGGCTTTAACGACCTCTATACGGCCTCTGTGCAAGGTCACGTGGAGGTCGTCGTACAATTGCTTGCTATCGGCGTTGGTACACATGTTTTTCGTGATGGGGGCTATGCTGTCCTCAAGGCAGCGTGCATGGGCGGTCATCTCAGAATCGTTCAAGAACTTGTTGCTGCAGGGGCAAGCGTTGGTGCTAGTGGTAGGAGTGGACGTACTGCCCTTCATATCGCAGCTGAATCCGATCGCCCCGAGATCGTTCAGGAGCTGCTGGCCTTAGGAGCCAGGGTGACTGCGCTTGACAATCGATGCCAAACTGCCCTTCATAGTGCATCCGAATTTGGCCATCTGGAAGTCGTGGAGTTGTTGCTTGCGGCGGGGGCGAACATCGATGCTGTTGACTTGAGGGGCTATACCGCCCTTCATATTGCCTCTGAGTGTGGCCGCTCGGAAATTGTCAAGTGCCTGATAGCGTCAGGTGCTGATGTCGACTCCGTCAATCTTCAGCAGCATAGCGCCCTTCACGCCGCTTGGGAGCATGAACATTACCAAATCGTTCGGCAACTCCTTGACGCCAACGCCAGGGTCGATAGGACTGACATTCAGGAGGAAAGTGAATTTACTATTGGCCTCGGAAATTGCGTCGACGATTGCCAATCTCCAGAATGTTAGGTTGTCTCACGGGGATTACTTCACCTACAAGCATGACCAAATTTGATGGTTCAAATATCTGAATCTTGTCGCAGTCGAAACGCGGGCCATCGCGCAGCTTTTATCACAATTAAAGCCCGGCAAGGCAAAGCAAAGTAATCAAGGGTGCTTAAAAATAGTCGCGAGTGGCACTCGCCCGCTGTTGTCAAGTTGCTTTTTTAGCTCAACCTGGGCTTCTCGCTTCCTACCCGGCAGGAAGTAACTCCCCGACATAGGCCCTGGGGGGAAAAGAAAGAAAGAAACCAGAGTCTCGGTATGCGAAAAAACAAAAATCACGAAAAAAAGAAAACATACAACAGCGAGGATTCCCCGGTCGTCACCGACCCGAGTACTAATTCACCGCTTCTCAGCTTGACTATGGGAGAGCGGACGGGATCCCGTATTTTCTGAGAGCTATGGTCGTATGTGAAAGGAGGTGGCGACTAGGCGGGTCAAAGAGGTTATCGAATCCGGGCTCTTGGAGACGTTGGAAGTTTTGGTTTCGCAGTCGATGCGGCAGAAGCAGTGAGACACACACCGGAGCGCATACCCGTCATGGATTGCGTGGGTGGCACGCTACCCAGTGCGCTTGTCTGCCCTACCGTGTGAGACCCAGGCGCATCATATTGTCTCACTCGGGGCCTTTCGCATTTCCCACCGGGGGTCCAATGCTAGTGCCGCATTTCATCCCGACTAGGGCAGACGTGAGACGTTTCTGCTTCTTTTTTTTCGTGGGCGTCGTTGTCTGACTCGGGATGATTCGGCAGTCGTTGACCCATACTCCGTAGAGGTTGAGCACCCCGGCTCGTGGCAAATCCATTGGGATCATCCATTTCGGGGCAAGCACTGACTTGCCATATCGCAGGAACCTTGTTCAGGATACACACAGTCTGCTAGTCAAAAGTTGGCGTTGTCGATCCTCGGGACTTGGCTGTCCCATGCCGGCAACCGTTTACTAGCGGCATTTGTGAGTTTAAGCTAGAATACTGGACAAGGAGAATGAGCTGATTCATGACATTTCACGTAGCGGCTGGCAAAGTAGAGGATCCAAGTGTTTAAATGAGGTCTGCTTTAAATTTGACCTAGAGAATGAAGAAAAAATATGTACAGCTCCCGAACACCGAATGCTATTGAACCTCCATGACCCATCCTGGTATCGATCCCGAGATTGTCGCCCAAAAAAGAAAATACTCCTGTCCCATAAAAGATTTGGTTACATGTACACGACGTCTAAGTGTACAGAGAAATAGGCGTCATTCATAAAAATGTAATGTGAAAACAGGGCAAATTATGCCCATGGAGAAATGACAAGAGGTGGCCCCGGCTCTGCAGCCCACCGTTCATGGTTGTGGGGGCTTTTTATCTATGCTCATAGTAGTTGTCCTGGTGGACGTGCTGGAGGTAGTACTTGGACTGTGCTGCTGGCTTCGGAGCTTGGATCTCGTCGCCTGACCAAGTGGTTGTGTAGTTTCCGCTTCCTCTGTAGCCTGGTTGCGATGCTTGGCCGTCTTTGGTCACCTCGAGAATGGACACCTCAACGTGGCGTTGGATGCCGGGACTCTTGGATGAGCTCTTGGGGTTTGCTTCGGGCTCCCTTTGTGGGAGGTCGACCATGTATGTCTCGCTCTCTTCGTCGCTCTGTTGTTCACCCGACATCTGGTTTCCTTCCAACGGGATGGACCCTTGTCGGCTGTCCTTGCGTCTCCAGGTGTCCAGTGTAATTTTCGAGAATCGTGATGTCGAGTTGCCTGACTTGCTATTTCGCGACCAGCCAAGCGACGATCCCACGCGGGAGACGATTGGGCCTACGGTCTTTTTGAAGTGCGGGAAGAGCATGGGGATGTTTGTTGTGACGACGGCGACAAATGTCTCGCGGACTGCCCAGGAACCAGCCAACATGGCACCGTTGATGGGATCCTAGATGTTGTTAGCAATGAGTGGCACGCTAGCGTTTGGAACTTTACTAACCGAGACAAGGAGTACGACACGGAGGACGGCAGCCACTGTGACGAAGAGACCGCAGCTGAAGAGAGCGATGAGCCAGCACTTCTGAACAATAGGCATGGCGGCTTTCCACAGCATGGGCATGGGAATCATGATGAGGTAGAGATCCGTCGAGACGTTCAAAGCCAGGCCGGTCCAGACGATGGCGGGGGAGATGGCAGGGTGGCAGTAAGGGCCTGGGTCGGGTTGGATCTGCCACCACCCAGAGAAGCTGGGTTGGCAGCTCAGGAGGATGTTGAGCTGGACAGCGACCCAGCTTGAGATGATTAAACCAAAGCCAACGTAGATTTTTGTTCGGTAGCCTTCGAGATCCTTGGTCAAGCGGTAGTAAAATGTGCACATGCACGCTTTGAGAGTCCAGAGCAAGAACGAGTAAGTGGACCAGCCAGCTAACTGGATCTTGGAGCCGAGGATTCTCAGTGCATACTCCTCGCTGGCGGGGTCCAGAGCCAATCTCTGGGCCGGTGTCATGGAGTTGTTGGCCAATCCATGAGCAATGTTTCCCACAGAGTATGCCAGTCCGGTTTCCACAGCGTAGGTAATCTAGATACGAGAGCTTGGGTCAATACGGAGCCGTAAAGAGAGAACAAGGATATATTACTTACAGCAGCCACAACGGCGAGGTAGTCGTCTGCCCAGAGGTGCTTGAATCCCACACTGCGGATGCGGATTACACATCTGAGGAAGGTGACCAATAGGGCGATTCCTAGCAAGGTAAAGGCCTCAGTGTTGAAAGCCCTGAGAGCGGCCATGGCCTTTGCCTGGGCGGCGGCCTCCTCGGGAGTTGGTACTGAAGGCATGGCGATAGTTGTGCTGAGCAAGTCGACGACGACGCAACAAGACCAAGAGGGACAACGAGGGAGAAACCGACAGACTGGATCCTAGGGGCGGCATCTGGTAGCGGCGCGAGGTGGTATATATCCCGAAGTCGAAGAAGACTGCTAGCTGCAGCGAGGCAATGGCGACCACGCCCAGTCGGTGCTAGACTCAGAAAAAGCACAATCTTAACACACGACATATTGCAACCCGCAGCCCGCCGGGACGGAGCTCCAGCGTTTTGCATGGTGACGGGACCGGCGTCTTCTCTCCTCCCTTGACTTACATGCAGCTCAGTGCGCCATCGGCCGTGGAACAAGCAAAAAAGTGAGTGATGGACCCTGTTTTCTGACGACAGCAGACCCTGTCCCGGGGCGATGCTAGCCCAGGGCCGGCCGCAATCCACCCCCCACAGATCGCTCCCCGAAAGCGGCAAGGCACCGTGAAGCCGGCTGTTTCGACGTCGGGCCCAGCACAGACTATGGTGGCGGGCCACATCCCCCTAGCTGCCGAGCGCTAGCGCCAGGGACGGGCTGGTGTTGAGCCATGGCGCTCCGCCGTCACCGGGGATCCTAGGTCGGGAGCTGTAGGCTGGAGGGCCAAGCGGGCGCTGGCGAGAGAGATTCGATATTAATTACGGACGGGTCAAAGGGGAGGGTTCTTCAGGTCAACGGCGCGGGTGGCTGATGGCCTCGCTATA
Source organism: Calonectria multiphialidica (assembly GCA_020623665.1). Taxonomy (NCBI): domain Eukaryota; kingdom Fungi; phylum Ascomycota; class Sordariomycetes; order Hypocreales; family Nectriaceae; genus Calonectria; species Calonectria multiphialidica. The sequence goes on from JAHVYC010000007.1 coordinate 308,858, forward strand.
GTGTGCGGCCAGCATGCGCGTTGATTGGTGCTGATGCTGGGTTGGGTTGGTGTTGGGGCGAACAGAGGGCCTTGCGTGGCGAGAGCATCAGGGTCCAATACCACACGCGCAGAGGCTTGAACCTCCCACAAGCGAACCCTGTAAAAAGCAATATATTCTCGCCGGCTGTTTCCGTTCTTTCTTTTTGCGCAGCGAATTTTTTTTGTCATATTTTTCGGGGGAAGGCTCTTTTCTTTTTCGCTTCCGTCCATTCTGGCCCTTAGTCAAACATCCACACACACGACTCGTAGCGAAAAAAAGAAACGCGTGGCAGCCAGGGCTCCAAAACGTGTCTCACGTCGGGATGACAGTAGAGCGTCCTGCAGTTGGATAGGCCGTCTGCGACTCCGGGTCCGCATGAGCGCCTCGCACAAGGGCCGCCGTGGACGGTGACATAGACAGTGACATTGACAGTGACACAGCTGCAGTGCAGCAAATGTGACAAATCGGCACTGCATTACACACTTCATCACTCCGTACATACTGACTGTTGGGCCCCCTTCCCCGGGACACGAGTCGGCACCACCTGCCGGATCTCCGGCCTGGTGTGCATTAGACTCCCTGGCAACTGAATGGTTCGCAGAAGCGCCGTGGAAGCGTCCAGACTACCGCGAGTCGGCCAAGGTACCATCGTGTCTTTTTTAGTCGGCTATCTCGCGGTGCCGGCGATGCGACAACGCGAATCTCCCCCTGAGTCGATACGCGGGCAAAGGAAAAAAAAAGTGCGAGACGAGACGAGATGAGGTTTAGCTGGCTGGCTGCTTAGTTGTTTACTAAATTATCTGGCTGTCCTGAATCTCCCCTAGACCTACGTCTGCATCTCGACCTCACCCATCGTTTGCTCGACCGGACATAACGTAGATGAAAAGCCGACTGCGTCCCGTGATCTAAAACATGCGTTCATTAATAGACACGGGAGGCCGTTGAGGCTGCACCCAATCCCCAACGCACATCGAGGACCGAAGAAGGGCCACAAAACTCAAAATCTGTCGGTATTCAGTCTCTAGCCTCTGGACAAGCTTTCGGTCCGTCACGGGCATCCTGGGTAGCCCGAGCATGGCTTGCGGGCGGCGACGAGCCAGGTCCGGATCTTGGGAGAAGGCGGTTTGATAACGTCGCTGATGGGCTTGCTCGCTAGTTCCCCCGTTGTCTATAATTGCTCTCTCTGGTTGGTGCTGGATCGGCCCCAATGGCTGGCCCGACGAATCCGAATCCCCATCCTTAATTCCTGCTCGAAGGGGGGGACGAAATGGGCGAGCACTGACGACAAAGCCCATCGCCAGTATTAGCTAAAGCCTCAACTCACTAGCCAACGGGCTACCCTCCGGCCGTGCGCTGCCAGCCGTGGGGGATTGGGGACGGATGGCCAGTGGATCACGGACCAGAGTTCATGTTTGTCTCACCTTTTAGTGATGCAATCCGGAACTTTTCTCTCGCGGTTGGACGCAACTGGGTCTCCTCAACACCACACAATACAGGAACACGCGCGGCAGGCGGCCGGGAAACGACAGACGTGGCGACGATCCGTTTGCTATTGTCGCACAAGCTTTGCCCGCTGCATGCATGAGTGCTTGCCACCCCCCAGCTTCCGCCTGGCCAGCTAGTCCCTGAGTCCTGGTTGAAGTTGGACGCAGAGCGGCCGCTCCTGGAGTCGAGGACACCTCGCTCTCGTTCACACTAAGAATCCAGCAAGAGATTTCGCAAATTTCCACAGGGGCAGCGCTTGTGTTCATGGCTTTTGCTCTGATTTCTTGTTACTCGCATCTATCACTATCATACATTTCGACCACGCGCATCAAATTCTCGGTATCCGATTTTGGCCCTTTCATCCTGACTGGCGATTAAAATAGCCCTCGATTTTATCTGTCACCATTGCTTGAAATCGAATCCCCGCGTTCTTAAATCTTGCCATCACCACGGCGTCGACGGGGATTGCCCTTGGGACAACACCCCCCCGATGGTAGGAGCTTGTATGGGGGTTTGCAAGTTCGTAAACGCCCACATGCTTCAGGTTCTTATGCCCAGGAAGAGTATTGCTCATACTCTCAATTAGTGGTTCGATGAACCAACTCCAACGGGTTGTAATGCGCATTTCCAACACCTCCAAGGATTGAGGGAGGTTGAGATGGACCTCTGCCGCCGATTCTAGTAGCCACTCGGAGTAATAGCATAGCTGAAGAGACCTAAGGCTAGAAAAATGGCCCAACAGCGTGGGGTCAGCAACAAGGGATTCGGACTCAAGATATATGGCCTCTAACTCGTGCTTCCGTGGAAGTAGGTCGGTCAAAATGTCTCTTGGTGGCCCATAGTCTGCCTTCAAAGCCAGCCGTGAAAGTTTTGGCAACCCTTTCGCCAATCCCCCTATTACGGAACCGATAAATTCGTACAAAAATGGTTCACCCAACGCCATACTGAGCTGCTCGATCTGTGGCGCTGCCTGTGCAATATTGGTGGCTGTAAGCCTGGATATTTTCCAATCCAGAAGCTCGAGCACTTTCAGATTTGGTGCCGACCCCAAACTTTTTTCGCACTCGGCAAAAATATTTCTTGGGAGATCAGCTATCAGCCCCGAGAAACGTGCTTCCTTCAGATAATGGAACTTGATCGGAGGCAACCCTGAACTGAGCGCGCTAAGTTCAACGGCCTCCAGGTTTTTGATGAGCTGCAGCGTTTTACCGATACGAGCATTTAGAGATTCCATTTCCCCTTTCCCCATCATTGTGTAGCCCAACTCGGTCCCTGCCCCATGCCTCGATCCAAAGACCTCCGTGCGATCAAAAATATGTTGTGGAAACCGCCCTCCGCGGCTCCAATGTCCTTTATCGCCAGAAAAGTATCGAACTTGTTCGGCCAGGTGAGGATGTTGAGATAGGACTTTTCCGAATGAAGGAAGACGTGACAGAGTGCTGGAGTGGCTGAGTATAAAAACATGGAAAAGGAACGGCTGCGCAACGTCCCTGAGCGCCCTGCAAGTGCCGCACATACTTAGCAAGGCCGCATGATTTTCTTGATGCTTGCTGGTTTCGACACCCCCGGTGCAATGGTCGCAGAGATATTCGCAAATCTCAATCTTGAGCTCGGCAGGTAAAGTGAGAAACCCAGATGAGGCTCTCTGGTAGCCACGAAGGTCTCCGGAATCGCTCATATTCGGGATATTAGTGAATTGGAGCTAGCGTGCTTGAAGACTGACGCTATAGATGATGTCGAGAAGTAGAAAATTCCTGCTACAACCCACCCACCTCTTTTTTCCTCTCGTTCGTTTATTAAGTACCTAAGCTTGAACAAGTATTTCCACTACAGTGGCACATATCATATGACGCATCTTTGTTCTTCGTATTTGCTCCTGTTTTCAGTGATTCAGTGTTCCAAGCGTGTCCACCACGTCTGTTCATAGCTCCTTATTACATGCTCTCCAGACCCGATCTCCCGCCTGGAAAAAATGGGTGGGCTATAGCCGCCGTCATTGACAGTTCATATGTTGCATTTAGTGGCCGGTTTGGGGATCTCTCGCTACGTATTAGCAGGAGAAGAGACGTGTTGAGAATACGCAGGGGTTATGATGTGTGGCCAGTTAACCTTCAACTTTGCAGTGTACTGCCACTAATTCTTTTTTTTTTCTTTTTAGCGGCAAACCCCTATAAGAGCTGAGGTAGTCTCATTGCATACAAAGGCACCTGGCAAACAAAGGCGCGCTGCAGACCAACGCAGGTGACGTGGTTACATACATTGAACCATTGTTTTCGTCATACCCAAAGACGAAAAAAGAAAGCACTGAAATGACCCAGCTACGTTTTTCTTTCTTGCAATATCCCTTTAATTCGCCAACTCCTATCGCTATTTACGTTTGTACATCTTGGTTTGAAGCCCAAAAGGTAAAGCCGGGAGTGTGGGTAAAGCCTCCCAAGGACCACATATACTCGCAGAGTGGTTCGCCTCTGGGAGGTCGAGAAGGCAGGCCAGGTTACGGGGCTATAGGCACACACGCGCTTCCTAGATGAACACCTAGTGTACTAATTTTGATTGGAAAATATGGTCTGCGGCATAAGCAATCTTTAATGGGATGAACCAAGGCCATGCAAAATTTTTGACAATGTTATAATTAATTGCTTTCTCATAATTAGTTATGTTGGTCACACCTGGTGTGATTCGACATTCTCAATTGCACAAGCGCACATATCCGCCTTGCTTGTTGTTTGCTATTCTGCGGTGCATAGCTCGGCAACTTCAGCGGTCCGTGTTTGCCTAAGTGCTTTAGAACCCAAGAGACCAACAGAGAAGCAACCACAACAATTTCACATCACTCGAGACATTTCATACTCGTCATTGTCACCTCAGTTTCATGGCCTTCATTGTCGTTATGGCACCGCAAAGCTCACCACAATCATGGAGCATCAAATAAGCGAGCATGATTCCCATCAGGTTTGCCACGGGTTGGATTTGTGATATTTTCCCATCGCTAAACATATCATAGGCAAACGTACCCCGCCTTGATAATTTACCAGTCGAGATTAAGCGCGAAATATGCCAATATCTTTGCCACCACTGCACCGCACTCGACTGCTTATACATGGGCGCGCCAGACTATCAGCCTCTGAAAAGCCTCTGTCTCACCTCTAAATCACTCTGCACCGTCGCCCAAGAGTTCCTCTACCACATCTTCGGTCCTCGCCGCAATCATTGGAAGTGTCTAGTCTCACTTACGAGAACCCTGAGACGAAATCCCGACTTGGTAGCCCATGTACGATGTCTAAACTTTGATGGTTTTGATGATTACCAGAGCTACTTCAGGGATTATCACCCAGTGTTTCCACTGGATGAATATGACGATCAAGATGAAGATGAATATGACGGTGACTATGGCTTTCAATATGCAAGCGACCTTGTCAACGCGCTTTTGGCCAGTGCTCAAAACCTTCGTGCCCTTGCCATTTTGCCGGGCCATTGGACTATATGTTCTAACGACCTGCGATATCTCAGACTTGATTGCCCTACGGGGGAATCCTATTATTCTGACTACATCACGGCAAGAGTCTGTTTAGAAGCATCGCAACGCCTTGGTCAGCTTGACCTTGATGCTTGGCATATTTCCGAGGAGTTAGCACGTGTGGTTGCAGACAAAACGCCCGATATTTACGAGCTTCATATCTTCAATAGGATGGCTAATAACCGCCAACCGGATCATCTTGCGGCCATGATCCAAGGGCTGAAAAAACTCTCTGTATTCGGCATTCATGGGCCCGGATCTGGTTGGGGCCTTCTACCACGCAACTGGGACCTACTCTCAACGCTACTCCCCCAAAAAGATAGGCTGAAGGAAATTTTTGCCAATAGCAGGAATCACGTCATCGACTTCCAGCTCCTCCACAACTTTACGAACCTGACTACTTTGGAAATCGGTTGTCCTTTCATGAACATTCCAGACTTCGAAGAGGATGCAAGCAATTTAGTTCCTCTAGGTCTTCCTCAGTCCTTGGTTGAGCTAGCAATAGATACCTATCATCATGAAGAAGACGAAAGCGCACACCACATCGCATACCTAATTGTAAGGTTGAGCCAGTCCCTCTCCACGTACAAGCACCTCAAATCGGTCGACGTCAACTACGTCATCTCAGAGGAACTTGAATCTATGCTAAGCCTACAAATTGTGGAGGATAATTTCAAGAATGCAGGTGTCGCCTTCAGCCCAGAAGTCTGATTGCAGAAATCGAGAATAACACGGTGGGGGGTTGGGTTGGCTTGTGCGACGGTATGAAGAAAATGTATTAGTTTGAAATGCAACTCTAGCCCTGCAACATGCGATAGCCTTTCTCAAACTCTGATGTGGTTCATCCCTGCATGCCCACAGTTTGTAATGACTCCTAGAGGACCCAAGTCCGGGCGTTCCCCTGGCAATACCTGATTGAGTTCAATTGTTGTTGGAGCAAGGCATTAATAATACATCAAATGGTACAAAAGTATACAAAATTAACTTCGTTCAGGTTATTTTTGTTTGCATTTGATTATTTATTGCTCTTGGGCTACTTGGTAGTATCAGGCCGGCTTATTGCAAGGTAGTATTGTCATGTTGGTGTATCCTTTCACGACTAATTCTGGATGGATGATAATTTTGTTGGCTTTGTTCTTCCTTGTTCGGTGGCGTAACCGGGATCCGCCAAAACGCCCATTTGATAATATCCTATTCTAATGATCCATGAAAAATGAAAGGCATCTCAAACTCTGAGTATACTCAACACGCACCCAAATAGACTTTCACGCAATGTCGCATCGTGATCCGTTCTCCATTCCCAGTTCCCACATTCCTCATCCAGTTGCAGGGTCTTCTTGTCTCAGGGATCGAAATATTCATCGACCAAAAACCCTGGGTGATACGCGATACCGAATCCCGTGCCATGGACTTGCTGCAAAACATATGCTGCGCCATCTTCCATATAAACCTTATGCCTTGAAATATTCACACCACGATCATTAAACCTTTTTTCGATACTCTCATCATACAGGAGATCAAGATTTGCTGGCTGGGGCGTTGGTATGGAGTGTTCGTTCAATACTACATGAAAACGCTCCAGGTCGGGGAATAGGTCAAGTCGTAGACTAAGATTCCGGATGATTTCTGAGAGTTCTCGTATGCTAGATGATCCTGCGGGCGTATCGAACAACCCAGCACGAAGAACCAGTCTTTTCAGGGATCTGGGAAATTTCAAGGCTTTAGGGCCGCACAAATGGTCCAGTGGTAAAACACGGAGGTCCAAATTCTCCAGTTTTGAGAATATGCTAAGGGTATGGCAACCAGGGTCAGATAAGCACTTGTCGAGCGTTAATGATTTCAGGTTATCTTTTCGGGGGAGCAGTTGTTCAAGAATATCTTTAATTCTTATCCGGGTCATATGCCAATTGCCATCATGGCAAAACTTAAAGCACTCCAAATGCGGCATTGCCTCAACCAATGTTCGAATGTTGGAGATATCGGGGAGCCCGCGGTCACGCCACGAATAAACCATGGTAAGTTGCCTAATGTTAGCTACTGCGTTTGCTATGGAATGGTGGAACTCCCAGATGCTGAATAAGGTTAGCTTCTTAAGGCCAGGGGAATGGGCAAGGAATGCTGCAATCTGCTGAGCACTGAGTGAGTTGGCCGAGCCTGTGGAGCGCAAGTCGAGTTCCTTGAGAGACGAGAATACTAATCGTGGCGAAATCTGGTTAGAGTCGAATGATATTAGAAGTTCTTTTATCCTGCTTGCATTCATAAGACTGTCCCAACTGGCAACCGTATCATCAAAGCGATCTCTCGTAAAAGGGCCCGGGGTAATTGGGCCAATAACACCCGCAAGCTGATCGACATAGTGAAGATGCAAACATCTAGTTTCTAAACCAAGCCTAGGGTTTAGTTGAATTGTGTTCAAATAGCGAATGGTATTTCGTTCATCCCATGGATGCCGTGCAAGGTCGATGAAATGGAATAAGGTTTGCTGCGCGGCATTTTTCATCGACTTCGATGTGAGGCATAAGTTTAATAAAGGCACATCAGGTTATCCAATTCGCTCTCTTGTTAGGATCAAGTTGCTGTTGCTCCGTCCAATCATTACAACAATGGTCGCAGAGAAACTCGCAAATGTTGATCTTGAGTTCAAAAGGAATTTCAGAAATGATGTCCATTGGAGATGCCGTCGTTATGTTGCCAATGGATTTCTAAAACAGCTGGTGATGGAAAGTTTGGAGGTAGAAAATGATATAAACGAGACTGAACATAAATGAATGAAAGAAAAAAACAGAAAATAAGAGCATAGAGCCGGGCCTTGTCATGAAACTTTATACCACCATTTGACGCATCCCATAAGTTTCTTTGGTAGAAGAGTTATACGTTGAGTCTTTGTTTGTGAGGCTCTTTTGAGCGAGACGGTTGATCACAGCATGGCTTTGTCTGGATAGGTTTATTATCGTTGTTCCTATAAATCTGTTCAGGGGTTCATTCCTTTGTCTGTGCCGCCTTTGGTGTTCTGCAACGTCATTGCGAGGTTCGATTTCTTGCTATGTGTCATCTAAACCTTCGAATAATGAATCTGAATACTACTAATTTGGTGGATGATTGTGTCGCATGTTCAGAGGTTTCCTTCTGTAGGGTAAGACAAGACCTTGCTCGAGCCTTGAAGCACATTTGAGCCCTCATTAACACCTTCTATGGGTCGTTGCTAATAATTGTGGCGGGGCTTTGACCAAGTTTATTTTATAAACACACTCAATTTGGGCGTGATGAGACCGCTAAGTTCAGCATACCGCATCATCCGCTTCGGCGGGAGCCTGATGAATCAGACAATAGCCGAGCACTCAACGACAAGCACACTACTTGGTCAACCTCAAACAAAGTAGATTGGGACTACCTACGCGGACTAGAATGACAACTGATTTACGAAATTTATTACCAGATTAAAAAAACTTTTATCGAATCCAGAGTCCATCAGGAACCAACAGCAGGGAGACTAGAAAAACATCAACTATGTATCGAAATCTCCCGATGCATGTTGGGGTACCAAAGAGAAATTCTTTTTAGACCCAAGTGAGAAAATCCGACTACCAAGATCTTTGGCCATGTGAATATTATAACGCCCAGGCAAACAGATCGTCACACGACGTTGATCAATGTTATCTCGTGCCGCCCGATAAACCTCAGGATCGCGTCTCAAGACTGGGAGTAATTATCGATCAAATACCCCGCATTATTTATTGGATGCGCCCAATTGCCCCAGCTTGACTCGGAAAGATAGTCATCCCGGTCACCATGCCGTTTAAGTTGGTGCATGATAAGATGCACCTTCTTCCGCTCGAAGACCGTTTTCCCTCCCCAATCCTCAAAGTCAAGCATGAAATCTGTGCCGGAGAGGCCTCCGTTTACCACAATATGAACACACTTCAAATTTGGTAACAAGGCCAGGCAAGTGGCCAGGTAAAAAGCAAGATCTGAGAGCGTATCCAAGCCACGACCCCCGAAACCGCTCGGGGATGGACATGAGCCGATGCGAATAACCAGTTGTTGCATGGATGTGGGAAGCGTCAGAGCCCCAGTCCCAAATAAATGTTCCAATGGGAGAACGCGTAGGTCCAAATTCTCGAGCTTTGAGAACAAGGCAAGGGTGTTGCAATTGGGATCGGTCAAACACTTCTCGAGTGTCAATGACCTGAGACTGTCCCTGCGCGGGAGTAACTGATCCAGGACATCCTTGACACGTATTCCATTTCCTTTCAACTCACCGGAACTGCAAAGCCTGAAGTATTCCAGATGCGGCATTGCTTCAACCAGGGTCCGGATATTGGAAACGTCGGGGGCCCGGTTGCCCTCATTGTAGAACATGGTGAGCTGTTTGACACTACAAACGGCATTTGATATGGAGGGATCAAATCTCCAAATATTTGACAAGGTCAGCTTGTCGAGGTTGGGACAGTGCGCGAGGAAGGCCGAGATCTGCTGAGCATTGAGGTTCCCATCTGAATTCACGCATTTCAAACTCAGTTCCCTGAGACGTGAAAACACGAGATGTGATGAAGTCTGGGGACTGTAGAATGAAAAGAAAAGCTGGTTGACGTGATTATCACCCATCAACGTTTTCCAGGCTCTGGCGTTGGCCTCAGGGCAGCCAGCATTAGAGAGAATGCTGAGGGTGTCCGGACCAAAAAGCCAAATATCATCAGCTCCTATGGCGGTCAAAGTCTTTACCCCAATAGCAAGATTGGGGTTCTTGTGTAGAGTGTCCAGGTAGCTCAGAGTTCCTTGGAAGAGTCTTTCAGAGGCGCCACCAATCGTGTTGAAATGGAATAAAACGGGCTGCGCTGCGTCTTTCATCGCCTTTGAGGTGAGGCAGAGATTTTGCAATGTTTTTGAGCTATTCCGATAGCATATGTAGCTGAGAGAGTATATCTTGTCCCATTTATTGCAGCAATGACAGCAGAGGAATTCGCAGATGTGCGTCCTGATCTCAAGAGGAAGGGTGGAAAGGAGATCAGCGGGAGAGGTGGCGGCCATGATTGCTGCCTGCCTTTGGCAACGACACCGGTCGATATTATTTCAATGTAGGAAAAGCACATAGAAGAAAATTCTAAGGGTTGTTTAAGAAAGAGAATGTGTCGAGGGGGATTAGAGAGGTGCAATTAAAAAAGAGGGGGGCGCCCAACTGCCTTGCCCCCAGGTCCTAGGCGCCAGCATTCACTCACAGGGTCTCTCTGAACAGGTACAGGTAGAATTTCAAATACTTCACGGTGATTCAATGTAATGATGCACAGTTGACCAATGTTTTCCTCGCTTTCTTTTTTCTTACGCTGCCATAATACACCAGCTTGTCCGCAGCAACGGCTTGATTCACGACAAGCCACCCCCATTTTACATCCTCCAATCTTGGGAGACGCGGGTTGCGGCCAAAATAATGCCCTTGTTCCTTTTTTGCTTGTGTTGACCCCAGAAAATCGCCTATTCCAGCCATACACAGAACTCGTAACAATACACCAACGATCCTCGCTAAGTGCAGGAGTCAGCTGCACGGAAGCAAGTGTTTCGAATGCCAGCCTCAGAATGAACACTAGCTGACATAGAAACCTTAAGTAACTCGCATCCTAAGCTTGATCCCATGCAGCCCGAAACTCTGCCTCGGATCTGCGAGTTTCTGTGCCACCACTGCCAACCCACTGGCTGCATACGCGACAAAGCTGTAGGAACCACGGGCTATGGTACAAGGGCTCGCATCTCTATGTCGGGTTTCAAGGCCCACGTGTAGCAGTGCTCGGGTGCGTCTCTTCCATAGCTTTTACGGGAAAGGCAAACTTGATATAGCGTCTTAAGTCATCAACTTTACAAATGCTGTCACTTAGAGGCCTGACCTGGCAAAAAAAAAAAAAAACGCCAAGCACATTTCTTTCAGGTTACTACGAAATCTCTCCCCGTGACCGCAACTTGAAGCTTGCCAATCCAGAGAACACTTCTATCTACCATAGCCACAAGGGCAAAGCACGCCGCAAAAAGCACAGCCAAGATGTCGGGTTTTGTTTTCCGCTGAACCCAGGGAGAATCCTCAACTCCAGAAATACAACCGGCATCCAGAAACTGGATATATATGCGGCTTGTGTTCATACGTGGGACTTAGTGCCTTGGAGTTGGTCTGCCTCGTCTCACCCATCCCATGGTGGACATGAAGATTGGCATCTCCCCCTCCTGACTTAATTTCGGGTTCCTCGAGGAGGCCAGGCACCAAAAAAGCCGGGCCATTTCGCAAATCATATATTGCCATTCTCGTCTCAAGAAACTTTTCAGAAACATTCGTGAATGCACCATCATGTTCATAGCGCAGAATAACAGAGAGGCTTGGCTCAAGCTGGTGAAGTCAATACCGCAGCTTGAGTCATCCGCACTCTACGAATAGGTGGGGAACAACTAAAGGGAAAATCCCATGTTCTTTTGTCCCATTATGTACAGGAACCTACCTTGATGTTGGTACGCCTTCACTAGAATCTCCATACCGATGATTGAGAGCTACTCGTCCGATTCACAGAGCTGAAGCATCACCAGCCCTAGCCCTTTCTAAGACAACTCCAGGTTGGTTTTGAGAAAAGGCGCATGATGTTCCCGACGAGCTCAAAACTTTGGGTTTTCTTTTGAGCGAATTGGGTGTCAGTGATGTATTCGCTCAGCTCCTCCGAGTACTCGTAACACAGAATCTGGCCAGGGTGAATGGTTGGGACAAATCAAGCTTCGAGGAGACGGAAGAACCAGATGTAGAACCAATCTTCTATGTGTTCAGTTAACTGGGTATATATCAAACAATGGAGAGGAACAACACCTAGTGTAGGTCAGAGGTCTGGCCCAGCTGGTCATGGAGTGGACCACAGGGATAATGAGTTCAAACCGGTTGATCTACATGTTCATAATTGCCCAACAAATAAATCAATTTTGTTAGAATACTATTAATGCTATGGTGCGAGACGCATTGTTTGTTACATAACTGAAACTCTTCTAAGTCTGAACCTATTCCTTGGTGCAATCTTTATTCATTTTCACTTGTCCACTCCCCTCTTCACTCGCTTTTGTCAAATCCTCCGAGTCTCCAAGTTCCCACCCCAGCCTCGAAACATGATTTTGCTTTCCCACCCCGCCACGTAGCCCAATAAGTCCACACCTGCACGTTTAAACTTGCTCACTGCCCGTGGTTCCACCCTGGTTTTGTCTGGCATGTCAGGGTCTTGAAATACCACATGCACAGCTTTCAGGTCTGCAAATAAGATGGATTCCATACCAAAATGGTAAACAAAATCGTGGAAGCCTTTGGTGACATGCTTAATATGCATGGTCAGTCGTTTCAATGAACGGGGAAATTTAGGGTAGGAGGATTGTGCCCTAAATTTCCAGGGGTAGAGACCCAGAGATAAGTCTTCGAGCTTGGAAAACTTTTCTAGCAGTGCCTTGTCATCGATAAAGAACGTATCCAATCTCAAATACTTCAGAGTGTCTTTACAGACGAGCAACGCGACGATAAAATCATCGTATCCAAGGTAACGAGGACGGAGGGCGGTCTCATGGCAGCTGAGCCTTTCCAACTGTGGCATAACTTGAAATAGCCTTCGATTGTCGTCAAATTTGCAGACTACGTCAACCAGGACAAGCTCATTGACGTTGAGAAAAACCTCGGAGATGGTATGATGAATCCATGTGAAATGGGAAAGAGTCAGCTTCAGAAGCCCAGGCGTGTTTTTGAGAAAATCAGATATCATTGCAGCTTCAAGTCTGTCCTCTCCACACATTCTGGAATGCATGCTGAGTTCTCTTAGTCGTGGCAGCTTTATGCCCCCGGAAACCTAGCCCCGAGCAAATGTGATTTCAAGCTCCTCAACTCTGGAAGCATACTTTAGAAGGTCGCAGATATCCGAATCATACTGGTAAAGAAATTTCCTGTCTCTAAGTTCCTCGGCGTATGGGTGCAGGTAGTTCATGTCATTTCCTAAACCGCAGAGGGACAAACTCTTGATCTGTCGGTAAAATTCAGGTCTTTCCCGAAGAACGCAAATAAAAACCGTCGCGCAGTGGTGTGGAAATCGCCGAGTATTTTTCGCGTAAAAGAAATGAAACAAAACCGACTGTGCGGCATGGAACATGGCTTTCGAGGTGAGACTCAAGTTTCGTAAAGGCTTGGATGTGATAGGGGCGTTCTTCTGGTCGGTATGTAGTGACTCATTCCACCCGGCAGCGCAGTGGTCACAGAGGAACTCGCAAATGCTGATTTTTATCTCAAGGGACATCATGCCGAGATAGTCTTTGAGGGGCGAGGCCGCCATGGTGTCTTGTGAAAGCGACAGCCAGAGAGGGTTGACGAAGAGGAAAAGGGATTTAAATGAATCACAGCTAGCGAAAAGCTGATTTGAGAAAGCAGGCAGCAGAATTCATAACAGCGGCATAGCAAACAGTCAGGTGCCGCCAGCTGCTGAGGCGGCACCAAAGGTAGAGGGAGGACATGGAAGCAAACAATATCCGAGTTTTTTCTTTTTCTTCGGTGGTTATCATGATTAGGCGGTGGTTGAAAACAGACGCTTTTATTCCCAATACGAAGCAATGTTCTTGTAAACAAAGTAATCTATCTCTTCAATGTCTTCTGCTTCTCTGCATCAGTCGCCACGTTCCTTCCTTCAACCAACAAGCCCTTCTTCCTCCTCACACCGTCCATGTATCGCTTCGCCACATTCTCCTTGTCAGCCAACTCGCCTAGATCCTCCAGGTCGTCTTCGGTGAAGGGCACCCAGAAGGGGTCCTCGTCGAGAATCTCGAAGCCCGCAAAGATGAGCTGAGGCTGGGCAGCACCACTGGTACGCTTGCGCATCTCGTCTGCGAAACCAAAACTCTCGGCTACAGGGAGCACAGCTTGAATGGTGAAGAAAGGTGTGCCTTCCTTCATAGTTTCATCGACCACACGGCCGCGGCGACGAGTCAAGACATCATACACACGACCTAGGACCTCGGTGGACGCCTGAATCTCGACGCTGTACATTGCAAGCATGAGACGTGGGGACCAGTCAAGGAAACCCGCACGCAGAGCGGACTGGAAAGTCTTGATAATTTCGCCAGTGATACGACCAAGTTTCTCGCGAGCTGAGGCTGCCTCGTCTTCTGCAAGGTTGAGAGTGACGTCCTCAACGAAAACGGCGACACCTTGGAGTGGTTCATTACACAAAGGGCCTTGAGCAGCAGCGAGCTGGAAGGCATACAAAATCTTGTCAGCAAGGTGGGCAGGGTGAAGCGCCTCTCCTGCATGGGGAGCTGAGTCACCAGACTTCTCAGCGGCAAATGCTCTGGGAAGAATGCTGTCCTTGGTGGCATCGAGCAAAAGGTTGGGCCCGGTTCTTCGAGGGCCGAAGGCCACAATCTGATCGATTCGGTCTTTCCAGCTCTCTCTTCCCTTGGCCTTCTCAAGCTTCTCTTGGAGTTGCTTCTTGAAGTCCTCGAGGGATAGAGTATTGCCTGCGGCTCGTTCCGCATCCACATCGATATTTACTTCGCCTTCTGTCTCCTCATCCTTGGACTTGCGGTCTTCATACAGGCGTTTCACGGCATCTCCATTCTTGAGTAAAAAGTCGGTAACCTTGGGAGGTAGGGGCTGGACACGGAGAGTAATGGTGACTTGCTTAGAGCTTGTGGTAGCTACCACAACACCACGACCAAGCTCTTTGTTGACAGGCGGCCTCATCTCCTCGACACGGACAATGGTCTCGCGGTAGGGTACAATAGGAGCACCAGCCTGGATATCACAGCGTGCGAACCTCTCCTTCAGATCTGTCAAGCACCGCTCGAGATGCAATTCACCAGCAGTCAGCAAAACATGCTCACCACTTCCAAACTGTTCATACTCGGCGCAGGGATCGCTCTGTACCAAAAGACGCAAACCCTCAATCATCTTGTCCAAATCAGCGGGGTTGACTGGTTCCAGAGCGACTCGGACAATGGGCTTCCCAGCCATGTTGACACCAGCCAGATTGACGGCGCCCGGGAGTTGACTGCATAGAGTTCCAGACTTCAGGATCTTTCCTTCCAGACCTCCAATTCCAAAAACGACACCAGCTGGGACAGAGTCGAGAGACTCCAGATTTCTTCCCATTAGCATATAGAGCGCCGTCACAGTAACCTCCTGTGGTTCAGGAGCAGCATTTGGTTCGGCTGGAGACCACTTGGGGGGGATGACATATAACTTGTCGCCCACAGATAGTGTGCCAGAGTAGATTCGCGCAAAACCAATCAGATGCTCGGGGTCAACGGTCTTCTCCTCTAGCTCGGGCGCAAAGTCATCAATGTTGACAGACTCCAGGGCCATGGCCATGCTGTCAGTATCGCCGCCTTCGTTTGCTGCAGCCTGCGCCCTTAAGGCTTCGGCTCGCTTCCTGCGGGCAAGGTCTCTTGCCTCTTCTCCACTCATCTGTCCGCCAGGGCGTCTCTTGTTCTCCGGAAGTTCACTCTCGGGAACAGACACCATCTTGCTGACGTATGCGACAACTGGGTCGGACTTTTCGTGCTTGAATGAAACCATGGCATCCTTGATGTTCTTATCGATGTGGTCAGACCCAGGGGATTCTTGAAGCAGCTCAGGAAGACGTTCAGCCTGCGCTGCAGGAGGAGAGGGCAAGGATTCCACAACGGATACTAGCAGAGCGGTCGAAAGCGGCAGCCAGTTAGCAAAGACCGTCGTCATTAGCAGCCGAGGATCTCGAGCCCGGATGACGTGTGGTGCAATGCTAATGTTAAGAGACTTGGTGACCTTTTCCAACAGAGCAGGGTCTCCTTTTCCATTGTCACCACCGGTGGTGGCTTGGTAAACGGTCCACACAGGCTCCAAAACGAGCTGCACGAAAAGGGGCTTCAAGTTTCGGCCCTTCAGATGCTTGTGTCCCAAGACCTTCCTCGTCTTGGGGTCTAGGTAAAAGTTTCCCCACAACACCTTTTCCATGACACCTCTTTTAATACCCAGCTTCTTTTCGTAAATGCTGGCAAATTGTCGGCACGTGAATGCCCATCCATCAATGGCGCTGCTGAAAATAACATTGTTCTTCTCGGGGGCAAAGTAGATGTCCTCGTCGTCCCTCTCTTCAAATTCGATATCGCCAGTTTCGCCTACTTGGTCAGCAATGGCCGACTCCTTGGCTGCTGTTGCGGCGCTGACACGCTCCTCCATTTTCTCCCTCCAGTTGAGATCTTCTTCCATTCTCTCACCCTGGAAAAAGCTTCCCAGGACGGCGTTGACTTGTTCTAGAAGTTTGCTTAAATGAACGTATGCTTCTGCGGGTGTCATCTTGAGCTCTGTAACCAACCTGTCCATCTTGTTGATGACAAGCAGGGGCTTTAATTTCTCAGTCCAAGTCTGACGCAAAACTGTCACTGTCTGACTGCATACGCCCTCCACAGCATCCACCAGAACAACAGCACCATCGCACAGTCTTGATGCGGTAGAAACTTCGCTGCTAAAGTCGATATGTCCAGGAGAGTCGATCAGGTTGATCAGGTACTCCTTTGGTTCAGGGGCAGCGTCAGGGGCATTTCTCCGAAGCATGGAAAAGAAAAGGGAAATGGCCGAAGATTCCATAGTAATTCCTCGCAGTTGTTCATCGGGCCTTGAATCAAGGTATCGGATCTTGCCTGCCAGTTTTGGTGAAATGATGCCGTTTGTGGCCAGAAGGGCGTCAGTGAGTGAGGTCTTGCCATGGTCAACATGTGCCAAAATGCAAATCTGTAAAAAATGTCAGCATTTGTTAAAGATGTAATAAAAAACGGATTACTGTTCCACATACATTTCGGATATCATTTGACTGCCGCTGGAGGCTGGCCAGCTTCTCTGGAGTGACGATAGGCATGATGGCAAATAAACCCTGTCCCTACCCTGAACAGAACAAATTCTATGTCTTGGGATTTCCTGACCAGAGTCACTTGGACTTTTTCCAAGGCTGACGGCTGGGGTGTCCGGGGTATTTTGAAGGCCTTGGATCGTCTGGAGGGCCGCTCGTTGTGGCAAAGTTGCCTGCGGCTTGCTCACAGCGTGTGACTAATCCCGCCAATGGACGCTTCACGGACACGAGAATCAGTAACTTGGGTTGACCTAGCCGTGCACTCCTTCGGGACTGCTCAAAATGACAGAGAATGACTCATAGAAACACACCTTGAATGACGTATTTTGCGTCCCTCAGGAGAAAAATGCTAATGTCAAACACCACCAAAAAACATCCAGCCCAAGGCATCGCCCTCCCCTCCGTCCCTCTGCTGCCCCGCTTCACAGCTTCTTCCACCCCACCATGGCCACCCCGGTACAGCGCAATCGATAAGCACTTATCCACACCCACAGCCCCGGCGTATCGCAACGCTCCCCACAAAGCCCTAAGCTCACGAAAATTCGCGAGTTGCGCTGGGCCCCTCGGCGTGCGTAAAATTTCGATACCCCTCACCCACGACGACAAGACGCGAGCGGCCAGCACCACGACCACGAGCGATCGCACAGGATGGCTACCTACCAGAACGGCGTGGCTCCGGCCCGCGCATTGGACGATGACAGCGACGTCGAAGAGGAGGCTCTCGTGGCCGAGTACAAGGAGCACGTGCAATATGAGGATGGTGATGACCTGAGCCGCACCACCTCGCTCAACATGGCCCAGCAGACCGACGACATCCAGGCTCGCCTCGTCCAGGCCGCCCAGCCCCTCGACTTCCAGGCTCCCCTCGAGACCAAGTTCCAGAGCTACGATGCCTACTGCAGCCTGTTCCACTACATCCTCAACTCGGAGGGTCCCGTCGACCTCGAGCCCCCGTCGGTTGGTCTACCCCAGATATTCACCTTGCCGTGATTGGCTCGGGATGCCATGGTTGGGGACTAATAATTGTGTATAGTACTACTGGGCTTGGGACGTCATCGACGAGTTCATCTACCAGTTCAACTCGTTCTCCTCGTACCGCATGCGAATCGCCAGGCAGACCACCAACGAGGAGGAGCGCCAGATGCTGCGCGAGAACCCCAACACCTGGGGCTGCTACAGCGTCCTGAACGTGCTCTACTCCCTCATCCAGCGATCCCAGATCACTGAGCAGCTGGCCGCCATGAAGCGCAACGAGGACCCCATGTCTGTTGCGGGCGAGTACGGCTCCAAGAACCTGTACCGCATGCTGGGCTACTTCTCCATCATCGGTCTCCTTCGGGTGCACTGCTTGCTCGGCGACTTCAGCCTGGCCCTCAAGACTCTGGATGACATTGAGCTCAATAAGAAGGCCATGTTCGCCCGTGTCATGGCTGCCCACTTCACAACCTACTACTACGTGGGTTTCTCCTACATGATGATGCACCGCTACGCCGATGCCATCCGCATGTTCAGCCACATCCTCGTCTACGTCTCGAGGACCAAGAACTTCCAGAAGAGCGCTCAGTACGACTCTATCACCAAGAAGAACGAGCAGATGTACGCTCTGATTGCCATCTGCGTCGCCTTCCAGCCCACTCGTCTCGACGACACCATCCACAGCGCCCTCCGCGAGAAGTACGGCGACCAGCTGCTTAAGCTGCAGCGTGGTGGCCCCGAGTCTCTCCCCATCTTCGAGGAGCTGTTCCGCACCGCCTGCCCCAAGTTCATCTCCCCCGTTCCTCCGGACTTTGAGAACCCCGAGTCCAACATTGACCCCATGGAGCACCACCTTGCCATCTTCATGGACGAGGTCAAGACCAACATGTGGAGCCCCACCATCAAGTCTTACCTCCGACTCTACACCACCATGGACCTTAACAAGCTGGCCGGCTTCCTCGAGGTCAAGCCCGAGGAGCTCCGCTCGTGGCTCCTGGTGACTAAGCAGCGCACCAAGCAGCTGCGATGGCAGGACCAGGGCCTGCTCGATGGTGAGCTGGTCAACGTCAGCGACCTCGACTACGCTCTACAAGGTGTAAGTAATCCCCTAACCCCCACACCGCCCTACAGTGCACTAGGCAGTCGAGTTACGACGCGGCCAGTAAAGGGGGCATTTTTGCTTGCAAGGCACGGAAGCTAACGCACACCAACAGGACCTGATCCACATCTCGGAGGCAAAGGTGGGACGGAAGCTGGTGGACTGGTATCTCCGTAACCTGTCCCGCACCTACAACTGAGTGAGGAAGGGTGCAGTAGACTTGGCAAGCCACATTTCCCGCTCACCCAGAGCCTTGGAACATGCCGAGCCAGGTGAGCTCGGAGGGCCAAGGCGGGGAGGTGAGCATTTGGAGTTGACTCCGCATCGACTATGCAGATGCGAGCCAACCGGTACGGATGCATGGCATGGCAAACGGCGTCTCGGAGTTGGTGATGCTCGTGCAAAAGCTTGAGGATTTCCTCGAGATTGGCTGTATGTGAGGTAGAGATGGAACGTCCTCTTAGAGGCAAATGGGGAACCGGGCAGGATAAATCAAAAAGAACGAACCAATGTGAAATAATTGAACGATTCGATGTTACGCAAAAACACTCGTCCTCTTGTCTGCCAAGCCGCCGTGATAGTCGATGTTTCTCGGCAGTGAGGGGCAAGTGGTGCCGAACTCCGCCCTAGGTCTGGGCATCGCTCTGTGACAGATGCCAAGAATAGCTGATGGCACGAGGCGTCTCACTAGGGGTTCGCGTGTGCGGCTAGTCGGCAGTAACGTTATCTTCAGTTGAAAGAAAAAAAACATGTTCACGTGAGGGAGGCATGACTCCTTTTTCTTGGGGGGTTGGTTGGTTCCTTTTTTTTTTTTCGCTTCTGGCGCAGCCTCGTAGCGCCCAAGACCAGGTCTTGGCAGGCCGACGGTGTAAAACAAACGACGACGCCAACTGCCGGGGGAGGCTGAAGGGCATCGCCAACTCAACGAGGCTAAACCTAAAGCCAACGGTGCTTCCAGATAGCGAGATCGAATCTGATCTCGGTACAGCGAGGCGCCAGGTCCGACTCTTTTCCCCCCCCACCTCCCCTATTGTATTATTTTTATTTTTATTTTATTTTATGTGTGCGTGTGTGCGCGTACAAATACGTATGCGTGTGTGTGTGTGGTGTGCCGCGAGCGCGAACGCATTTGGCGGGCGCTTACGGAGTACTTCTGTGGACAATTTCTTGTCCATTTTGGTGTCTTACGGGGCGGGGGCCACGTGCACCAAACCAAGGGTCCGCATGTCGATCGACGGTGGGAGCTGTACGAGGGCTATCGTGGGCGATAGGGTTAGTTGATAAACTTGTTCAACACACTTGACCGCAGTTGGCTTGCACAAGTCTGTTGTTGGTGGCAGGGTCGCGCCACCATGGAGGGGGGGGATTGTTCTTCTCGTGGCCACTCAACGGCTGCGGGGAGGGGCCTTCGCAGCGACGGACAGCTTTCCATCCCCGGAAGGGGGAAAATTCCCGTTGGTACACCGTGTCGGAACCTTTGCGGTGGTCCGACTTTTTTTTTTTTTCGGTCTTTCGCTTTGGTCCCGACGATCCCCTCAGTCTGGGCTCGTCATGATTGCTGACGCCAGTTGCCGTCCGTGACATCCATGGCTTAAGCCACACAGGTCGGCTGTTGGGCCGTCAGCCTCAACCAGGATGTGGGCGTCGGATGAGGACGCATGGATACTTCATGTGCAATGGGCTCGGCGACTGAGTGGTGGGATACATGCGGGGGGCCCCATGGCGGATTGGACTGGTCGTGAGGTGACCTTGGCGTCACGGCTTATGGGCAGAGAGAGTGAGAGATTGTTGGGATAGCGGTGAGATGGGGGAGCAAGGACGGGAGTTGGAGGCTTTGACCACTATCACGCAACAATCCGGAATTGGGGGGGGAACAGGACATATCCGACGGAACATGGCATCGGCATTGTTGCGGTTGTACTTCGTAGCCTGTACCTCGGTGCGTGTTGGTACTGCCTAGGGATGCAACTAAAGAGCCGTCTCCGTCATTGATAGGCGGACTATGCGGAATTGGCTGTGTCGTAATATCCCTACCCCGAGGTCTCCGCATGGACACTTCTAGTTGTGTATTCCTAAGCACCTCGGCGAGCCTCCCAAGCAAGCTAAGTTTCCCCAGAGCCGTCATCAAACAAGACGCCGGCATATAGCTCCTGTTAGTCCCGGGTGTCATATCTCAATGCTTCCCGGTCCCGGCCCCTCGAATCCCGTCCGCCGATGCAAAGTTTCGTTAGTCTCCTCGCTCTAGTCTCGGCCTCAACCAACTGTGTTTTTCTGTGCGCTCCTAGGGCCCTTTCCCCCCTCCCCCCCCAAAAAAAAATAGGGACGGGCAAACCCCACTCGGGGAGGCGGGAGGCGCTGTGTGGATGGTGGTCGTAGCTCCGGGGGGGAGATATCCGCCATCATCTGGGAATCTGAGAGGGAAAGATTGGGGGCGGCTCTCTTCTTCGGGCGGGTGGAATTTTTCTTGTTTTGTCTCTGGGACCTGAAAAGTGGCTGAGTACAATTATCACAAGACAGCCTTGGCAGTTGCAGTGTGTTTTGAGTGCAAGGTTTGAGATCACGTAACTGCAAACCGGTGGGTTCACTCTAATTCGCCAGTGACGGACATTCAATAGGCTGCCTCTTCGCAGCAGTCAGCAGTCACTGGTCTGATTGAAGCCAAATCAGACGCCGTGGCAGACGACACCCCGACATGCGACGGCACACAAACTCTATTGCAGCGCTGCAGAAGTGTGGTTGGACCGAGGGCACGCGGGCGGTACACCGCGCGGTCGCATTCGGAGCTTGCACCCCGGAGGAAGCCTCGGGGGTCGGGTCGGCAGGCCGGACATACAAGGGAGAGGCCCGTCTACGACCGCGGCTAGAAGCCACAAGGGGGCCCTTCGAGTCGCGACCGGGCAGGGGACGTGGGGGAGGGGGACCCGGCAGCAAGGGAAGATACTCCACAGGCGGGCGAGATCCTACGGGGGATGCCCGTCTGTTTCCCAGTGATCTCGAGATTACGGTACATGTTCTCGTCCTGGCCGAGTTGGTTGGGTGCACCGGGAGGGCGGGCATTGGAGCCCGATGGCATGGCTGCAAAAACAAGGTGGCATTAGTGGCCCGGGACCGCCAAGGTAATTAAGTGGGCTCTGGCACACTGGGGGGGTTGCTGGCCGCCCTATCGAGGCAACTGGGGGGGGGAGGGATAGGATCATCTTGTGGTCTCCCATGTGATGAAGGACAGGACGGGGAGAGCTAGGGGTGTGCCCGCGAGAGTGTGTCCGCGTGTGAGCCCCCAGAGAGAGTGTGTGTGCGGGCGCCGAGGTGTGTGTGCGCGTGCGTGGTGTGGGTGTGGTTACGGGGAGGGAGCTAGTCGAAGAGTCATCATCATCTGGCCAGGCCAGGGACGACGCAATTTTCAGCTTTCAGTTCCACTAGTAAAATATGACAATTTTGCAGATGGGAAAAGCGAGCGAGCGAGCGAGCCTGCAGACGAGCTCTGCCTCTCCCTTTTGTGTGTGAAAAGGGAAAGCCGGGCGGACAGATGATGGGCGATTGGAATTATTCCGCCATGGGGACACCACCTACAGGTCTGGCCAGCCGGATGCAAGACAGCCGGGAGCCAATTGATCGCCGCCTATTGCGCATACCTTCACAAGCCGGGCCAGGCCAGGCCAAGCCGTTTTCTTTCTTCCATCTGTATTCCTGCCGCCGTGTCTTGGCCTGCATGAGCGGTGGTGCTGTAGCTGTTTGCGTTTGTGGTTTCGTGTGCATGGACCATGTCGAGTGCAGACCTGACACCTCCACCCAGGAACATCCCTCGCTGAATAATTTTTTTTTTTTGACGTGCTCCTGGGCCACCAAACCTGCTGCTGTCGCTGGCTAGCCAAGCCTGGAAGACTCGCCGAGCCATTGGTGTGCGACGACGCCGCTTCACCTCCCTCGACCCTCCCACACCTCAGCCCACCATACACGGATGACCAAGGTGAGTGAGATGCGTAAAAAGCAAAAATAGGGAAGCAGGCTAGAGAGGGACGGCATCGTTTTTTTTTAGGATGTGCTTTAGATGTGCTTTAGCGGGCGTTACTGTGCACTACCAGAGGGCGGGATGATCATTCTTCCTACATCCTTCGTCGGACTTTTTTTTTCTTTCTTCCATTCTGTCCCCCCCTCCCTCGTGGATTCCTGGTCCGTCCCCATGCTCCATATGGATGTTACTTTGTGCGGTACTTGCCTGCCCCAGTTGGTCATGATGTCGGGTTGTGACGTGGACCAAGGGCCGATCCGTCTTGGTATTGTCGGCTACCGTTTGCATCTCGCCTCTCCAGTCCACTTTTGGGGGAGACTGTCATACATGGGCACCGGAGCTGTCACAACACTGACTGGGGGGATCTCTGGGCTAAGATACAACGTGTGATTTTTTTTCTTTGTCCTGTATGATGCACACATTATGTTTCGTCAACAACGCGATGCGGGCGGCCGTCTCCGTAAATTTGTAGGCAAAGAAAAAAAAAAAACCTGCCCAGGACCTCCCCGCAAATCTGCGAAGCAATCCCTCTCTCCCCTCGCAGCTGGGGAGAAGAAGAAAAAAACACCACGTTCTGTGCAATCGTTGATATTGCCGGGAAAGGAAACACCTACATATAACCCAAGCAAGCATCACGTCCCACACCCACCTGGGCTGGATCTCCTCTCTCACACCCCCCACTTCGCTTCAAACCCTCCCCCATCTCGCATTCACACCCCTCCTCAATTAACCCATTCCTTGCCTGACTATAGCCTTACTTTGGACGGCATCTGGGCTGACCTGTGCCCTGGCCTTGTCCGAGAGTCGTCGCACACTTTTGCTTGTCAAGCTCAACTAGTCGCATCACCTCAACACACAGACGCTCCTCCTGTCAGTCCTTCATCATCTTTTTTTTTCTCTCTCCCTTCCCCTTTCTCGCTTCTCGACGTCTGTCACTGACTGACTGACGCACAGTTGTCGCACACGCGCCAAGGAGCAATGTCCATGTAGCACCATCCGCCATTAACTCTCCACCCTTAGCTACCTCCCATCTAGTCGTTCTTGGCTCTCAGCCTCTCGACCCCAACTCCACGCTCGGCCCAAACTATACTTGGGGAGCTCTGTTTCCTCTTCCCTCTCGCCAGATAATTTTTTTTTAACCCTTCACCTTCGCCTTTTTTTCTTATCCCAACTTAATTCACATGCTCACGCCCGCCCTCACTAATTCCTCGACCGACTGAAAGTCAAGCTCTCGACCGACGAAACGGCCCGTCGTATTCCCCTTGCTCTCCCGCATACCCCTGCTTTGCGCTTGCGCCTGTGCCTCCTACGTCTGCATCTGCATCTGCATCTCTGCCGGCGTTTCTGTGAGGGCGTACGTACAAACGGCCTCGCTGCTTCCGACTGGAAGACCCAATCACTCGATCGTCCCGGTCCGGCTTTTACCTGCCGCCCTCGCGTCAGCACATTCGCCTATCGCGCCTTACCTGTACGGGCGAGACAAGGCAGTCGCTGTGCGCTGCACTATTGCGACGGCTACCCACGACACCCCTGCGCCCAAAGTAGGACCAAGGAACTTTGTTGTCGGCTCTTCTCTGCTGTGGCGTGGATCGTCGTCTTGCAGAGAACTAATAAAAGCAAGCAGAAAAGGTTCCTGGCGAGTTTCGGCGAGGACCACCTGCCTACCCTGTCCGAAGACCAGCCTCAGACATAGGGTGTATTCATACCTTAGGTTGCCCTCGACTGTGCCTCGGGGCAGTGAGTTGCCAACCTTACTTAGCTTGTACAAACCCACAAACATTTCCCACCGGTATTCATTTCTCTCTCTTCTATATTAATTACGGCCTCGAACGCCGCAAATCGAGGAACCAAGCAAACTGCACCCCGGCTGGCTTGATTTCTTGCAACCTCTCCCCACACAGTCCCGACCCGAATCCGAGATGGCCACAACATCGATCGTTCTTCCTCCCCCGATTCAACGCTCCGATTCTGATGTCTCTCCAAAGACATCAGCGCCACCCAACGCCTCCAGAGACGAGTACTTCCCCGACGCGATCACGGTCGATGGCTCCGCTACCAGCGTGAGGGCGAGTGGGAGCGACGGGGACGGGTCGTCGGCGCGCAAGTCCAGCATCTCGTTCGCCGCCGACTTGCCGACAGCACGCAGCTCGAGTCTGGAAAGCGCCGACGATGCCGCCGCCATGGCCGAACTAGCTGCTCGACTGGACCGTAAGGGCTCCGTCAGCTCCGTCACCTTTCGACGACCACGCAACCCTTCGTTACCCCAAGGCAACCCACAGCAGATGTGTGGCTCACGTATTCGGGCGAGCTCGCCACCGCACCAGAGGTAAGCGCGACTACAGTTCCTTGCATTATTTTCTTTCATTTGCCTTCAATCCTGTCTCTGTTCCTGCACATCTTTGGTCACTTTTGTCGTTTCTGTTTCATAACCCCACCATCCAAGTCCCCGTGATTTGGTCGCAAGGACACAGTTTGCGATGGGTTTCGCATGGCGTGCCAGGCAATATCAGCCGGCATATACTTGCGTGGGTGTTTTTGGCAAAACGACGCAAGACATCGGCGTGAGATAGATGCCGTCCGGCCCTACATGCGACCGTGGAATGGCCGTCTCGGATCTGATATGCCGAAATCTCGACGAATATGCGCTCCTCCATGGATAAACATTCCGTCCACAGCCTGAATCACCGTCTCGGCCACTCGTGTACCGCTTGCGTCAATAGTCTCGGGAAACCGGCAATGGGAGATGCAGAATGTTTTGCATCGCGGTCCGCTCAGCCCGTTCGTGCTGCGTGCTGCGTGCTGCGTGCTGCGGAAGATCTGTGGGTAATGGGTGCTGGACAGGAAGTCGGCAATGCATATCATAGTCGGCCGGCTTTGAACTCTGACTCGGGGGCAACCCGTGTTAGACTTCTCCGCTGAGTCACGAGGGCATAGTTGCCTCGACCCGGTAGTGGCAATGACGAGTTGCCGGCCAACTTCCTGACAAGCCCTTATCCGAATCCTTGTTAGGTGGAACCTCGACCACGGGCCTCTGGCAGTTTGTTTGTTCTAGCCTTCTGGGTCCCACCAAATATGCCACCGTTACCCCGCCGTTCTCGAATCTAGGGCCGTGGGGATGCCCGAAAAGGCTCGTCAGCTAGTTCGCTTTACCTGGGTCAGGCCATCCATCACAGCCACTGGAGGCCGTGCTCAGGTCTCTTTTAGCCGCAAATCCCGCAGGACATTCGCCTTCTTTCACCTTCAACTGTCTCATCATCCCCCCCTCCTCTCTGCCCCCTTTCCCACCTGTAGCTGCGTTGCTCGGCTGCATCGTTTTTTTCACACACAAACCCTTCCCAATTCCGCGCCCACGCATCGTGGCAACCTGTCTGACAATGGCAACGGCGACGCTAACCGTGACCCCGCCCGATGAAAACAGATTCCAACGGCATATCGCCTTTGACAACGTCCCCGCGGGCGAACCCACCAAGAATAACACAATCTCTCTGACGCTCAATGTACGACACAAGGGCTATCAGCCACGCCGAAGGTCGCGCACCTTTATGGTTGGTGTCGACGAGCACTCCTACTCCGACTACGCCCTGCAGTGGCTTCTTGACGAACTAGTGGATGACGGCGACGAGATCGTGTGCGTGCGCGTGATTGAGAAGGAAATCCGCCTGTCGGACAGGGCATACCAAGATGATGCGGATCAGATCATGAAGAGAATTATGGAACGCAACGGCTCCAACCGCGCCGTTAGCATTGTTCTGGAATATGCCGTCGGTAAACTTCACGGGACGTTCCAGAAATTAGTACGTACCCTGGGAAATCAACTGAAGCTGCCGAACAAGCCCACTGACCAAGGTTACAGATTCAAATGTACCAACCTGCGATGCTCATTGTCGGAACTAGGGGTCGCTCGCTTGGTGGCCTCCAGGGCCTTGTCAACACCCGCAACTCTTTCTCCAAGTACTGCCTGCAGTACTCGCCCGTGCCCGTGGTGGTTGTTCGACCAACTGAGAAGCGATTGAAGAAGAAGTCGAAGCGCGCCAACGACTCTGCCAGGCAGACTTACGTCGGCATGCTGATCGCCACCAATGGAAAGCACGAGGCCGACAGTGAGGCCAGCAGCACATACGAACTCGAGATCCAGAACTCACCCGATGAGGAGGCGCACCAGGTCGCCCGCGTCCTCGGCCTTCCCGCCTCGTTTGATCCGACAATCAAGCCCCTCAACAGCAGTTTGCTGCCCCAGACCCGCTCTCCCGGCCCTGCCAGTGTCAACGAAGAACCGCTGTCTGCCAAGGAGGTTGTCGTTGCGGAAAGCGACGATGACGATGACGACGACTCTGCCGAGTTTGAGGTGATGACGGGACAGCAGGCTCTGGACAAGGAAAAGCTGGAGCAGCTGCACAAGATGGAAGTTGGCGAAGCGGCTGCTTTCAAGATGAAGGTTGAGGACGAAGATGAGGATGACGACGAGGGGTCAACGGACCAAAAGGCCACATCATAGAGGATGCAGGCTGACCAGGACATGAAATTCACCACATACACAATACGATATAGCCTACCTGGCCCTGGTGATAAACAGAGATCTCAGGGCAGAGAGCCATGGTTCACAGGTCACAATCAAGACGAAATTTTCCAGTGCCTGGACGGTGGCAGGGAGGCTATAATGACACGGCGTGCGGTTGAACCAGGCCCAGCACGACGAATTGACACTCACCACTCAATAAAGAATGAGGGACAAGAGAGGAGCGAGGGACTGGCGACGAACGACAAAGACAAGTTTCTCGACGGGTTGTCTCGCTTCGACGGCGAAGTTCTTGGTGAAAACCAAGGACTTGCGGGGCATATGGATGCCCAAGATTTGGAACAAACGGGACACCGCCTGAGGCCCGCAGGGCCAATGGCTGTGCGCCTAACTCGTGCCGGATCTCATGGCGGTTAGAAGCTGTCGAGAACAAGACAAATGACGACATATGGGTGGCGACGGCCTCCCAACTTGTCATTATCACAGGGCGACATGGCTTCCCCAGTTGAGGGTGATTTTGGGGACTTTTTGGAGGCGGGGTATGACCACAACAGAAGAGCCAACCGACAGCTGTTTGCGATACTACGAAAGGACGTGCGACGACGGGTGGAGGAAGCCAATGCGGCTCATCGGCAGGGTGCGCTTGCTGAAGAGGGTATCCTGGCGATTGATTTTGCCTTGCTGGGGGAGGATGCACATGGCGGGGTGGGAATGGCGGAAGATTATGAGGGGGAGTCGGAGTGTAGGAAGGAAGAGCAAGGCGACTCTGACTCGGAGGCTATGGAGGCTGCGTCAAAGCCGTAGGCATGGCTGACGGAGTGTTGTTGCTCGGGCTCAAGAAGGAAGGGCTGAAACATGTCCTGGAGAAGAAGGGGTCGCCGCACGGCCTAGTTGGGGCTTCGTCATGCAGATGAAAATGCAGGTAGTGGGCAGGTAGTGGTAGCAGTTAGTTGTCTAAAGCGATTGATTGGCATTGATTGATGCAGTCGAGGGTGCAGTCGAGGTTGCTGGTGATGTATGATTTGCTACGTGAACAGGAGTGGGTTTCGAGTTGATTGCCATATGACCTGTTGTGTGTGATGGCCCTGAGGGAAATGCTTGGAGGGACGGCTGCAGGGTGCCGAGTCGGTCTAGAAGTAAACCAGAAACATGAAGGAGCTGGCCGGCATGAGCTTGGAAGCCAGTAAGAGTCAGGATGGGACAGGACGGGACAGGACAGGTCAGGATAGGACAGGCCAAGATAGGACGAGTCAAGGAGGGCTGGCTTGTGCACACCGGTCCCATGTTTCCACGTTGCGTGGGCGCGGGGGAGTGGCGGGCCATGCTAGATCAGATTTAGCGCATGCGGGCTTGGCTTGGATGCGCATGTTGTATGTATGTACGCAGCAGGTTGCAGCAGGAGGGGAGTTCGCGCTGTAGCGCCCCCCGTGCGCCCGGCCGTTGGACATGAAGATACGGGAGCGAAGGCAAGGGCACGGGTGCGGGCGGGTACGTGGGAGGAGGGTAAGGGTAAGGGTCCCAGCACTAGACCTGTCGGCGCTCTGTTTGCATCAGAGTTTGGGGCTCATCTCAAAGAGCCCAATCAGTGGTGGTGGTGGTTGTACGTGTGAGGCTGACTGGCAGACTGACTGATTGTGGTTGAGTTTATTCATGATATTCTTTGTTATTCATTCTTCCCCAGGCTTCACTGACGTCGTGCTGCAGCTTGGCGTGGTAGCTTGTCGTAGCTTGGCGCAGCAGCACCTGCACTGGAATTCCAGGCGTATGGGCAGCCTGAGGCAACCGTGGGGGGGGGGGGGGGGGGAGGAGCAAGGGAAAAGCCACGCGGGCGCTGGGACATACATAATTGCCTGACGCCGACGATAAGGAACAGAAGAAAAAAAAAGAGCGACGCGAAGACGGAGGCTTCTCGGGGGGAAAAGAGTGCTCCACGGATGCGCAATCAACACGTCAGCTGCTCATCCTACTGCTCAATCTGGCTCTGGCACTCTCGTCGCTGATCCCCCATCACGCCGCCGCAGGGGAAAATTGAGCAACATACCTCGTCCCTCTGCTCCCCCCTCTGCACTCTACACGTCCCCGTCCACGTCC